>MJUU01042730.1:49594-99782 GCA_002080025.1 Modiolus philippinarum
TCACGAGTTCCAGGAATATTAAGATTGTCATTTATTAAATCATCACCAAGTTTGGGTTTTTTGAATGAAATATTAGCCAAAGTTTTTGGTTCGACATTTCTCTTTGTCCCCCTATTCCACAACATAGTCTCATCAGTACAACTTACACCTGTCATATTGTTACGAACAGCATGCTCCACTTTCCAAAGTATTGCTCCTACATGACTGCAGGATAACCCTTGACCTGCCATACATGTGCACCATTCCCCTTCTATGGCACCATCCACTGTACAAATCACATAGGCTTCATTGTTCTTACTTACAGTTTGGGATGCACGTACTTCAGCCTTTAGATAAATCCTATTGTCAGCGCGGACATAATGTAAAATTCTATCAACGTTACCACTTTGGAAGTAATTGTAGCTTTGAAGGCTCTTAAAGTTCTTCATTTCATCTCCGTCAACAGCTTTTGATGAAATCAAATAATTATAAATATCCCCGTACATAATATTCGGCCAATATCTCATGTCGTCAGTCCAATTATCTACCTGTTTAAACTCCTCGGGCATTGAACTTTTCACATCAGATGACATCGTACAGGTTAAAATACAATAATCGTTTACGCACTGATAGATTTGTTTACAATTTTTTCACTAATGCAATGGCGGCTTGTTAGTATCGTAGAATAGCGGCAGTTATCATAACAAAGGGGGATAATTGAATAAATCCGTCTATTCTATCAAGATTGTTGTCATTGAGGAAGTAGTCTACCTGTATTGAAATTTATTCTTATGTTCATTCTACTATAGGTAAACAGGACAGAGAAAGACAAGGTTTGGATACCCATAAACCCTACCGTTGGCCCTTGCTAGTGCCGGTACAAAGTCAGGCTGCCCCTCGTTCTTATCGTCGTTTACGTTTGTCCTTTCTGTTATTTGTGTTCTTGCTGTGTAGTTCCCGGGCAAATCGGGGCTTCTAATTGTATTTTTCAGCCATTGTAGATGGTTCCTGTTATTGTTTTTACTTTTATCAATGCAATGCTACATCTCAAGAAGAATTGTTTTCTATGCCAAATCAAAACATGAAATAATATTTTTTTTTTCAGATATTCCCGAAACTGGAGACAAGGAAGAGCCTGACACAAAAAAATCAAAGGATGAAAGAACAGGTAGATTTATTATTATTTTCATCGTTTCATAAATGATTCGTATACTAAATGGAATATGTATGTGAGAATTGATTAGTTGAAAGAGAATTCAATGCTGTAACCACCGTTTTCCTGCTTGAAGACTTTTAACGTCATCTGGTCACAAGCCAGGATGGGATTCTGTTATCCATTTCATTTAGCTTCAATTTTTCATTCAAAGGATCACTGAAACCACTTGGCAAATCGGAATGAAACGTTGTCTTCATTAACCTCAGGTAAATTCCTTTTAAATTGTGGTTGTCTAAAAAAACAGCTGCGAAAATAACTTCACATTGGACCCTTTGGAAACCCTTCAAAGATATTGTCCTCTGATGCTTGTTGGCTTTAGAATACAAACATAGTCACAATGATTCTTAGATTGTTATCCAAAAATATGTCCTGAGGTTGGCACCTAATAGAATATTACCTCGATAGGGGAACGTGGTTTATCATTTGACTATATGTAAAAGGGTTTCAAAGATCTAATTTGATTGATTGATTGAATATTGTTTAACGTCTACTGAGCAATATTTCAGCTATATCAAGACGAGAACAAGTTTGGGGTATGGTAAGGGTCATGGGATGGGAAATTCTGACTGTCACTGGAAAAGTAGGGTGAAATCGAAAGGGGTTGGGAATTTAGCCTTGTAGCCTATTACCTACGGACCACTCAAAAAGATATTGCTACAAGGGCTCTTTAACGTGCAGGAAGCGTGGCATTTCTTCAAACATGTGGATCTGAGTTTACATCCCATCCGAAAGATGGGTTGTGTATTTATTAATTCCGCACAACCACGGAATGGGTCCTATTTCTATATCTTGGGGTTCCCTCGGGGTCAGCCCCGTTTAGGAGGGTCCATACCCCGCAAGCCGGAGATACTAGGTCCTAATTCTATACCCCGGGGTTCCCTCGGGGGGATTTAATTTGAAACTGCATAGCAACTTACATAAAACACATTAACAATGGTCCTAAGTATAACTCCTTTTAAACATGGCGTCCGCTAGGTCACCATCACTGGGGAAAATGCATATAATTTAGCATAGTCATACAGGTCTTAATGGTTTCATTAAAAAAGGCTGTCATGCAGGTAATAACATATGGAGAAAATAACAAGAAAAAGTTACAATGGCCGAAAATTACAGTCACATATTACAATCTACCAGGAAACTGCACAAGAAAAACAATAAAAAAGACAAAGGACAAACGTAGACAACGATAGGAATTCTAGATAGCCTTACTTGGTTCCGGCACTAGCAAGAGCTAGCGGTGATTTCTAGCGTTTATTTTGATAACAATTGATAACAATTGATTTAATCGTCTGCACATAATTTTTTGTGTTTGAATACAGTATTGCCAAATGACGTCATGGTTTTTGTGTCGCCTGCTGTAAGCAGAGTCGACACATGGGGATAACTATCTGTCGTCTTAAGTCGTCGTCGTCGTCCTGCGTCGTCTGTCGGTTTTTGGAATCCTCGACTCCTCCAAATGTGGTGATCAGGTTCCAACAAAACTTTCAAGATATGTTGTTACCTTGTGTAGTTGTGCATCTGATACTTAGAATTTTGATTTTACATATTTTAGAGGTTCAGCGAGCCAAAATTGCTCATTTGTGAGTCTGTCGGTTTTTAAATCCGCAACTCCTTCAAAACCGCTGGTTCGATTCCAACCAAAATTTCATGATATGTTGTTCACCTGGTGTTGTTGTGCATCTGATACTTAGAATTTTGATTTTAAAGATTTTAGAGGTTCATAGAGGCAACATTGCTCATTTGTCAATCTTGTTTGTTAATCGCAACTATAAGTCAGATTCCGATCAAACTTGCTCATTGTTGAAGGCCTCATGTTGACTTCAAGATGAAGGACAACAATAAAAGCGTTGTTCCTTTGCTTGTTTTTTACCATGTATTTGTAGAGATTTTGTCTAATGTGCATTTACTCCATATCCTTTCATTTACCATTGCAGGATATGTTGGTCACTTGATCTAGTTCTGTAAAAATTTGGATTTTTGAATTTTAGAGGTTCACTGAGCCAAAATAGCTCATTTGTTGGTTTGGTTTTAAATCTTTAACTCCTTCATAACTGTCAGTCAAATTCCAACAATCTTTCAATACATGTTGTTTATCAGGTCTGGTTATAAGCATTATACTTAAAACTTTTTTTCACAGATTTTTTTGGTTCACCAAGCCAACATATCTCATTTGTTATTTCAGATAGTTAATCTACAAGTCCCCAAAACTGTTCTTCATCTTTTAATCAAATTTGCAGAAATTTTTTTGTCCTAATCTAGACATGCACATGATGCTTTATGAAATTGTAATTTTACTAATTTTAGAGGTTAACTGGACCAAAAATAGCTCTTCTGTAATGCAGGCGACACAAGTGTTCAATAGAACACCCATCGATTTTCTTTACTTGCGACTTCAATTTAATTAAGATCTTATCTACCAATTGTACCTTACATTCACTGCATAGTAGATCTTACAACATCCCATTCTACTTTCTGTTCTGATGACTTTTTCGAAATCCTCGGGTTTTAACTCAAGTCCAATGCTTTCAACATCCTGGAAGTTCAGTCTGATTGATTGCTAAGAAAGGTCATCAGAACAGAAGGTAGAATGGAATGTTGTTGATCTACCGTGCATTGCGTATAAGGAACAATTAGTAGATCTAATTTTAATTAGATTGATTGCGACTTATTGTTATTATTTTAGTTTCCACGAGCATTGAACCTGAAACTAGTACTTCAAAAGTATCCACGTCTGTAATAAGCGGAGAATCCCAATCGACAGAGGATATGGATATATGTACTGAGTCTAATTCAAAAGATCAAAATGAAGGTAAAAGCTTTTCATGAAGAGAATTACATATTCGTAAATGTATCCCCTGTATTCTTGCTCATGTTGCAACAATGTACGCTTTATTTCTTTTATCATATAGGTAACATATGTTAGTAAAGGAAAACTCAATCATGTTTGGACATTGTTGAGATTTTTTTTTTAGAAAATGAAAATTGTTTAACCTCCCATTAAACATTCATGTAACAATTGATTTTGTTTGCAACAACATTTGAAGAGATAATTAAACAACATGAACAAGGTACCAACATTGAGTGTCTTTGTTTAATAGGAATGCAATGGAAAATCTTTTCGAAAAACCTTCCATACATTATTCCGCTACAGTTTTGTTCAATTTGCTTAAATAATTATTGAGAAGACAAAAATTAGACATTGATAAATATTCCGCACTGGTTGCTACTTTAGATGTCAAATTAGATCAAAATGGGATTGTTATAATTTGAACCCTTTAAACATCATTCCAAAAAAAAATTAGTTTAATCCGCCAAAATTGTTTCAAAAGTGACGATCTGTACCTGGGACATTTTCAAAAAATGTCCACTTTTGCCCACTTTTGCCCACTGGAAAAAAACACAAAAATAAACTTATTCGACCCAGCAATTAAATAGTAGCTGTTGATACCTAAATATCAGTGGACACTAAATACAGAATATACAATCTTAAACATAAACCGAAGTGAGTAGAAAGGACATCCAAAGTAAGCAGGTTACACCAAAATGTCCACTTCGCAACGTTTCAATTTCCTCTTTCAAAAAAAAAAGAATAATGTTTTTTGTAACGATATTTTATGTAGTATATGGAACCGCATATAATTAAGTAAAAGATAACAATAAGATACGACAACAAAATCACTAGTAAAGCACCACAAGCATACTTTTAACGTTTGTGACAGAAAATCATGAAAATATGCAATATTCAATTGTCAAATTCAAACGAAAAAAATCATGCAATATGAAATATCACTCAAGCATCTAAATTACTTAACTTGTACCTTCAGTATTGTATCAAGCAGATAAAATTTATGAAAATTGAAAAAAAATGTACGAAAATGTCCACTTTGCAACGGTCCACTTCTCAACAATTGTGTCCACTTCGCAACATTTACGAGGAGTCAATGACGCCGTTACATAGTGGATATAATCACACATTTAGCTGTCAAACTGCTACTCTCCCTCCTGTTTTTATATTTATTGCCAGCTAGCATGCATCAGAATTCTTGCAATTTATTCTTAAAAAAATTGGGGTAGAGGTGCAGCAGTATGTCCAATACACTAAGAGGTTTTGTCCACTACGCAACGTCCTTATAGCGTTGCGAAGTGGACTGTTGCACAGTGGACATATTTACATGTTACTGGCGATTTCTTCTTTGTCATATATCCCAGAATCTCAATTCAACAATTACCGTACAATGCACAAGGTTAGTTATGGTTATTTTGAATTTCATGATGTTTTTATTGACGTCTCTTGGAAAAATTGACCGTTGCGAAGTGGACAACAAACAAAAAAACGGTGTCAACTGTGCCAACAAATTCAATTACCTAAGAGTAATGGATTGTTACATATCTGTTCAATGCTATTTTACAGATAGAATTGTAGATGACGAACGTTTCCACAGCAAAAAAGTCATCTAAATCACAGAACGAGCGCTCTGTTGACTATCTAGTGTTGGCGTTGTTTTCTATGGACGCCAATTAAAATATGATTTGAACAAATTTGTTACAACTACTCCCAATGGATGAACTCTTTTTTAATAGTTTGAATGTATTTCCAATAGAAAACAGTTAAAAAATGGCAAACAAAATCAAGCAAATTATACAAAAATGGGATGTTTGCAGATATTTTTCAGTATGGGACAGACGTTTTTTTTTGTTTTTGTTTTTTGTTTTTGTTTTTTGGTTTTTTTTTGGCTATTTTGGGGCACTTAAGTCCAAAATATTCAGAGATGTCCTATTTGAAAATAAATGAAATAGTATGTCAATTTTTAAACATCTTTGACTTTATGGTCTTCCAAATACACTACATACCGAAATTACTGTAAATTTAAATTCTGCATATGCGAATTTCGACAACTTATGTGTCTTCAGTGCAGATAAAATCTAAACATTTAGATTTTATCTGCACTGAAGAGACATAACTTGTCGAAATGCGCATATGCAGAAAGTAAATTCACAGTAACTTCGGTATTTAGTTATTTGTCGAGCAGAAGCTATATTTACCAACAGCGAAAAAGAAAATAGAAAAATGTTGAAATTCAAAGAAAAACATTTACTGGACAAAAAATTGACTTTTGTGAAAAAGTCCCACCTATGTTTAATTATTTTTTTTTGTGGTGATCATGTTTGTTGGCAGATAAAAACAAACTAAGCAATCTTTGTGAATGACAAAGATTTATCATTGAAATACAGTTTAGTTTGCTTTTTTCAGTAGTTTAAGAAAAATGAGGAACTTTATTTTCCTAATAGAGTCCGTTATTACATCTTCATGCTGGTGGTAATAATTGATGTCAAACCAGTAAAATCAGTGCAATTTGCTATAGTTGTTTTTCAAAGATGATTTTTTTAACCTAAAGTATAGCATGACCATAGTCGTTTGCGTTGTCTGATACATAACACTAAAAAATCGAAAGAATAAAAAACTATAAGACCTGACAAAAAACCTAACTTTCACGTTGAACTTAAGTAAAACTCGAGACTGGCAGGTTACTATACAGGAAAACTGCATTTGCTATGCATGCAATGACTTTACAGTGACAACGCATATGTCTGAGAAAAAAAAAATATAGGTGATTTGTTGACTTATTTTCGATTTTGGTTTATTTGATGAGGCATAAATAAAATGAAAACGTGTTCATATTCAATTTTATTAAGCTTAACAAAACATAGTAAAAGTATGTGGCAATTTAAAAGGTAAAAAGGACAAAATATGCCAAACAAATAATAAAAAAAGCTAAGAATCACATAAACAAGAAACACAAGGAATAGACAAAACACATGGAATAGACAAATTGAGACAAAATGATGATCCTGCAAGAACTAGAGAAGGTTGACTCCTTGATCTATAACAGATTTTTTTTAAATTACTATTCTTATTTTGTTTATATATATTTATTTTGGCCCTTACACAACATGGCTTTTTAATAAATTTTATTATACCCTGCGAACAAAGTTTGGGGTTATATATGGGTTTCAGTCTGTCTGTCTGACCGTCTAATTGACAGTCCTCACATTCGGTTCTTCTTTTGTTTAATCAACTTCTCTTGCAGGTGTTTATCAAGAGATCAGAATCTTTGCAGGGTGTTTCTTTATACATTGAAGAGGGTAGGAATGGGTTGTACGCGTCTGACGGTTAACGGTAAAAATTTAGACCAAATGACGCTAACGGTAATTGCCATGCCTTCATGATAAATTTGCTAGATATTTCTACAAAAACATGTTTTGACGAATGACGATAATTTTTTCTCCAATGACAATAACGGTACGAAATTCAAGTAATTTCACGAATCACGCTAATATATTTTTGACGGTAAAATTTTGACCCATTTGACGATAGCTGAGAAAAGGCGTTTGACGGTTAACGACAAAGGGCATTGACCCTTTCATTGAACATGCGCGTCTTATGATTTTCGACAGACTGAGTATTCTTTGGCAGGGTACCCACTTTGTGTAATCAAGAGGTCTAAAATCACATAATTTTTATGTCGTCTGCTGTAAGCAGAGTCGACACATAGGATTGCTATTCGTCTTCTTGCGTCGTCCGTCGTACAGCGTCGTCCTGTGTCGTCTGTCGGTTTTTTAATCTGCAACTCCTTCAAAACTATAAGTCCGATTCCAACCGTACTTTCAGGATATGTTGTTTACATGGTGTGGTTGTGCACCTGATACTTAAAATTTGATTTTATAGAATTTAGAGGTTTACTTAGCCAAAATAACTCAATTGCTAATTCCATATTTAATCCACAACTCTGTGAGCCATTTTTCAACCACACTTACAGGATATCTTGTCCCTCTGATCTTGTTGTACACCTGGTACTTAGAATATTGATTTTACAGATTTCAGAGGTTCAAGGAGTAAAAATAGCTAATTTATTAATTTGGTTTTTTTTAATTCCATCACAACTATAGGTAAGATTCCAACCAAGCTTGCAGGATACATTGTTCACCTGATATAGTTGTGTATCTGATATGTAAGATTTGATTTTACTCATTTTAGAGGTTCAATGAGCCAACATAGCTAATTTTTATTCAATTTGTTAATATGGAAATCGTTCAAAGCTGTAAGTCTAACCCAACTTGCAGGTTATTGTTCCCCTGATCTTATTGTGTACATGATACTTAAAATTTGAATTTAACAGATTTTAGAGGATTACAGTGCAAAAATATCTCATTTGCTGATTCCATCCTTTAATCCAAAACTCCTCCTAAACTGTAAGCCATCTCTTGATTTCCGAGGAAAAGTCGGAGGGCATATTGTTTTACCCTTGTCTGTCCGTCCGTCTATTTGTTCATCCGTCCGTCCGTTTGTCCGTCCCTACGAATGAAAAACACAACTATTGATGTTTTTCAGACACTGTAGATGCAAATTCCCACTGCACTACTTCAAAGGAATCTAAGTTACAATAAGTAGATGTACACACATATGTCTTTTGGAATATTCAAAATGGCCACGGTTGCCATGGAAACCGAAAAAAACGCGGGAAAATTAAAAGTGCAAAAATTGGATGAAACTTTACAGGAAGGTTGCCTAGCACCCTTGGAAATGAGTTTTACTTGTATATTTTATGGAAAAAAAGTGAAAGATATATCAATCATTCTGTTCATACTTGAACTGTGTCAACACCTGTGTTGTGTCCACACACACTTAAATTTGCACTTGCCATGTTGATTCAGGGTTCAATGAGCGGGGGCTTAATTGGTTGCATTCGGCGACAACTCTTTTTTTTCTGGAAGTAAGGGCTAGTTGAACTTAGTCACATTTCTTCCAAAAGGTTAGATTTTATCTGCACTGATGAGAAATGCGCATATGCAGAATTTAAATTCACAGTAACTTTAGTCATTTGTACAAAATTCTTTAGACAGGGTACCCATTTTCTGTAATCAATTCTTCTCACATATTTTCATCAAATGTCTGAATCTTTGCGCATTGTTTTTATATACAGTGAACATGTGCACCTTTTTAATTGAATTCTATAATTTTTCCGGAATTTTACATATACAACACGTAGTTGAACTCAAACATGCTCTCGTGCATATAGTCCTATAAAGGACAATTCTAGTTACATTTACTCGTGCGGCGGTAAGTCTCAACAATTAGGAGTAACATTTCTGGCAACAACAGTCGTTGTTTTACACTCTCAATATATATTATTATAGCAGCTATAGCCAGTCGTTGATGTTTATGTACAACAAAGAATTGGCAAACCCCATTTTATAGAGTGAATAACCAATAAGTATCAAAATCTTTGAATTCAAGTTTAGAATGACTTTTTGTTTCGTTGTTTTACAGAGCATAGTAGTATTACTTATACTTTTTTGATATTTTAAATTATTTCAGTAATTTTTTAACATCATGATAAATAGGCATATATCTTTGTATGTATTGTTTAAACCACATAGAAAATCAACAATGCACACCGTTCTAAATTTCTATTCTTGCAAAGATGGTTTTTGTTTTGAATCAAATTATGAGTTTTTTAGTATTATATAACTAAAATAAAACCGAAGTTACTATGAATGTAGTTTCAGCATACCGCTATTTCGACAAATTGTGTCGCTTCAATTCAGTTCAAATCAAAACGTTTGGAATGTAACTGAGAACCGAACCGTCAGTCTAATAAGAATAGTTCAGAGACAATGACAACAATGGGATTACAAAGATACAAAGAGAACACATATGTACGGCACAGAAAAGAAAAATGGGGACACACCTACAGATGAACAACACCGACCATTACATTTAAATCATAAGTGAGATCAGGTGCAGCGGTAGAAAAAGTATTCCGACTACCTATAGAAAAACCGTCGTGTTGAATTTGTCAAATCTGATAGAGGAAACAACAATGTAAAGCTTTAAAAGGGAAAGTCTTTAGTCAACTGGGAAACAGATATATCCAATAGCGGTCCACCAGATCGTTATGTCAACCTTAAAGTCTTCAGCGGTGACTTTCAGTTATGGGTAACATACTCTTCATTAAGTAGCCCATTTCTGATCATCCGGGTTCTATCAAGGAAGTCACTGTATCGACAATGCATGGAAATCCATAAGATGTAATATTTGTCAATATGATTATTACATTTAATCATATAACGTCATTCAATGAAATAGTGGCATTCACCTTAAGAGAGGAAAAACGCTGGAAATGGTGAAAACAGTTTTAAGCGACTGAAAAATGAGAAATTTTATCTCCCCTATCAAATGGGATGTTCCAAAAGTATATATTTTTTTAATTTACTTTCGAAGTTTCCCATTGTCCAATTCAGGTATGACCTTACTTTTTTCGTTTCTTTCATTCTTCTTATATGATAAAATTAAGCAAATGGAACAAGACAATTTTTTCGTTGTCTCTGAGGGCACCTAGTGTCTCAAGATAGTAGACAATTACGTGTACAACATATAAACAAACAAAGGGTACACAATTAAGTCAATTCTAAGAAGACATGTATTAACAGAAGCAGAGAAAGATTAGTCACCGCAAAGTTCATGGGATGAACAAACTGCGAAATAAGATATCAGTGAAAATAAGTTGTTAATGGTATTTTATTGTTTCAGTGGTTCAGAAAACTCTTTCTTCAAATATATAAGTGCTCCTATCTCGAAATGCCCGTATTTCCTTTGTGGTAGCATTGCTTATTTGTTACACATATTTTGGTTTATCGTCTTCCGAATAATTTTATTTGATCTTCTCTGAAGGGACATAAAATTAAATTCGATATTTTGTAACTGTCGTGTCATGAGACGATTAGTATGTAGCGATTCGGGGATGTTCGGGGTTTTTTTTTACTATTTATTTCTTTTCTTTTGCCTATGAAGAGTTGACGGTATGATCCGTGCCTCGCTCTTTTTTTATTTTTCTGTATTAAATTTGAAAGTATTTAATAGTTTTACTTAAATGTTTCACATATAATTTTCAATTCAATTTAAGAAACATTGAAATTGGCTGAAGTACATGAGTCTTGTATCGAACTGCGAGATTATCAACATGAACTAGCGGAATTGGCTGTCAAGGGAGAAAACACAATTATTTGTGCCGGAACTAATTCTGGTAAAACGTTTATTGCCTTACACGTCATCGAAAAACATTTAGATGAAAATCCAAAGGGTAAGTATGTTTTTACTTTATGTCTATATGAGTCTAGGATGATGTTTATTTCGCTGAACTTGATTACTCTTTATTTAGGGGCCGACTCCGACTGCCGTTTGATGTGGGGTTTCCTCACCGTCCATTGAAGATCTTATGGTGGCTTTGAGTTGTTGTAATTCCCCTTTGGGTTGTTGTCTCTTTGACACATTCCCCGTTTCCCTTCTTTTTTCTATTCATAGTGATTATTACGATAGTTGAAATGTCAGATGATAAGAACCATTTTCTTCTTATTTCTCTCAAGTTGTCATAAAACATGAACATATTCTGAACATTACAACACTATGATTGAAAACTGTTTAGATCTACACTATACAAAAATATATATGAAGGTTACAATTAATAAAAATCTCATAATATTTTCATTGTGTAAAAGATCGAGTATCACTTTCGGTTTCCTAGCAAAAGAAAGAAACTAAATGAGGAAATTAGGGTGTGAAGTAAGGTTGATAAATAACTAAAACTGAAGTTACTGTGAATTTTGATTCTGCATATGTGCATTTCGACAACTTATGTCTCTTCAGTGCAGATAAAATCTAAACGTTTGGAAGACCATAATGTCAAAAATGTTTGAAAACTGATAGAGAGCAAATTACCAAATATGATCTAAATAGAAAACCAAAATCAGGTAAGGACAGAGCTTTGCATGAGGGAGATACTCCTTAGTGTCAACAAAATTTACAAAAATTAGATATTGTAAGGTTTTAAATAGAATCGGCTTTCGGGTCAGCACCGAAGTACTGACTACTGGGCTGGTGAATACCCTCGGGGACTTACCGTCCACCAGCAGTGGCATCGACCCAGTGGTAACAAATAACTAAATGCCGAAGTTACTGTGAATTTTGATTCTGCATATGCGCATTTCGACAATTTATGTCTCTTCAGTGCAGATAAAATCTAAAATATGAAAACAAAATCCAGTTTCTGTTAATATAATGTATGCAGATGACATTTCGACAACTTATGTTTTCAGTGCAGATCTGATCTAATTATCTGGAAGACCAACCTGATTTTAATGAAAAGACAATATCAGTTAAAGATATTTCTATATGCGAAGGTTATACTCTTAAGTTGTATTGATATATTGCAAATTTCCAGATAAAATCGGCATTAGGGCAAGAAGAAGCTTATTAGCATGTATTAATATGTTACTTTATATAATCCCGAAAAAAAATATATATTGATTAGAATAAGTTAAACCTATAAAGTTGTGTATCAAAAAACGTATTCTTGCAATAAATAACGCTGTGTATTTGTTCATTTGTATTATTTTGTCAAATTTTACAATCGATGTCTTGTTTTAGATTTAGTATTTATGCCTAGTATGTGAGAAATGATCCCAAATTTCAAGGTGTCGTTTAAAGCTATATTTTCACTCTATCCCGTCATCACATCAAGCTAACGTAAACAAAATAGTGCCGAGTTCAGGCTTCTGACATTTTAGGGGAAATCTGTTTAATGATTATCACTGAGTTCTGACTAGTTTCACTAAACTTGTTTTCTGACTAGTTTTCACAAGAATTATGAAAATATATGACTTTCTCCTTTTTTACCAGCTTATGAATGTTTACTGTGGTGATTCCGTTACATCTAAGAATAAAAATTACAGATTTTGATTACCCATTCCTATGTTAAATTTTATATTTTTTCAAGGGGATAATTTAAAGATTAATATTTTTGTATTGGCGAAGACGCGTGTGTGTGTGTTGTCTGTGAATGTTCGATTGCTTTTGTTTTTGTTGAATTATTGTTATTATTACTATTGATATTTCATTTCGTTAACAAAATTTAATTCGTAGGCATGGTTGCTTTCCTTGCCAGAACGAATGTGCTTCTTGACCAACAGTATGAATTAGCCTGTGAAAAACTTCCAATTTTGAAGCAAAAGGTATAGTTACCTTATTTATAGTTATACAATAAACTTGGTTGTCACTACCGCTCAAACACTAAAATACTGGAGATAAAGATGATTTGACAGCTATAACAAGTGAATGTATGGATCTGTGTATGCGTCATCTGAAATGAAAGTACTCTTACCGAACCACTACTTATATCATTTTGACCACCAATGAGCTTAAAGAACATGTATGTTATGGCAAAATTGAGATCACCGACCAAAGTTGTTCCCTGTACAAATACAGGACTCTAGAACAGGTCAACTGACGACACTTACACAATTCTCGGATTTTCCCCGTTCCTGTTAATTAAAAAATATCATTTATATGATTAAATTACCGGTATGTCAACGGCAATATATTTTTAAAACAAAAACCTTATTTCCATATTAAACGCACATTCAGAAAAAATGTATCTGTCGCAGGCTACAGCTGTCCATTTCAACACAATTTGACATTGCTTGACCAACATGCATTGAAGTTGTCGCCATTGACAAAAGAGATCTTAATACACAGATATGCAAAAAAACGAATCTACATGTAAAAATTTCTCCTTTCGAACAATATTTTTATTTATTATATAGATTGCGATGAAAGATTGATATTTCTCAGGGAAATAAAAGTAATAATAAACTGTGAAATTATTTTCCGTAATTTCACTTTAGGAAGTGACGTCACAAAGGACGTTGTCAACGTTGTTGGTAAGTAAACGTCGCAGTGGATTAACATAGAAAACGTAGTTCATGCAACGAATCTTAAATTAACCCACTATATATGTGAGAAGATCTATATAATTAAAACAATAACTAATCCAAGATTCTAATTATCGAAAATATTCAACTCATGATCGAAAAACGCTGTAATTCACTCATGCGCTTCGCGCATTCCAGAATTACTGCGTTATTCGATCATTCATTGAATATTTTGCGATAATTAGAATCTCGGATTAGGTAAAGTATAAATCATTGTGATCAACATCTTCATAAATGTTGCTTTCGATATTTCACTAATATATATTTTTTATAACAGTTTTTCACCTTATTTCTTCTTTCTGTTGTCTTTTGATAAATTATTTACGAATAAAATCTGAAAATAGCCTTTTGACATGTCAGGTTTCAAATTGAGTGCAATCACTCTTCTCATGTACCTATATATATATTTATATATATATTTGATCAATTTCTATACAAACAAATTAGATGAAAAATTATCACTGCAGCCCTATTTTTAGGGTAAAATACGGAAGTGGCAGGCTGGCCAAGATGTCACAAGTGAAACATTCAAAAATTGGGTAAAAAGGTCCAGTATTATATTTTCTACACCGAATTCCTTACTCAACTTCCTAGAAGAGGAATTAGAGACTTGCCGAGTTGAAATAAACCAGTTCACACTTGTTGTATTAGATGAATGTCACCATACATACGGAAAGTCAGCGTATAATAAAGTTATGCGTCATTATAGAAGACTCAAATACGGCAATAATCGTCAGCCACGTCCACAGGTAACTACTTTTTCTATTTAGATAATTATTTGTGGTTTAAAGATTTTAAACTTATCAATTAATGCTACCCTTCGAGTAGATATAAATAAAGTGATTAACCAGTTACACATTGAAAATAAAATTAGTATGTATTATCTGGGTTTTGACAGCTTTATACCGTAAGGTATTGTCATTTGATCTAGATTAGCAATCCAGCAGCATGCCTTATATTCTGACAAACTTTTTTACAATAGACCAGCTTTCAAAATTCAGAAAACTTGCTTATTGTTTTTTTTTATTTCCTTTTCTGCGGAATATTTAATAGGCTTTGTGTAAGATTCTTTCAAAGTTGTGCTAAAAATAAATTCATCTTGTCAAAGTAAAAAATGTTTTTGAAGTATTGGGTTTTGTTCGTATGTTTATTATATTATAGGGAAACGGGACAGATAAAGGGGAGGTTGGAGTACCCATAAACCGGTTTAACTCTACCACTGGCTTTTGCTAGTGCCAGTACCAAGTCTGGCTGTTCCGTTTACGTCTGTCTATTGTCTTGTTTGTGTTTTCCTGTGTAGTTCCCTTGCAGATTGTGGCACGTGACTGTATTTAAAAGACTGCACATTATTTTTGTTGCCAGTGTTATTTGACTTAGATTTTTTTCAATATAGCAATTAAACTATTTGGTCAGTTTTTCATTACATCACCCCTCCATTGTTAACAATTTTCTTCCCGTTCCTTGGCATTTCTATTACCTCTTTGAGTTTATGGTCTTTCAAACGTTTAGATTTTGTCTGCGCTGGGGAGACATAAATTGTCGAAATGCGCATATGCAGAATTTAAATTCACAGTAACTTCGGTATTTAGTTATTTATAAAAATTACAAATATGATATTGCTCTGCATAAGTATTCGGCGTCCTAGTTTCGTTAGTTTTTCTGGCGTCTGCTTGGTATGTGGTTCTATTGTTGAGAGTAATTCTAATACAAGATTAAAATGAGAAAAGATAACTTAGCCTCTTGATAAGTCGTGGTTTATCGGAAACAGCTTTTACGGGAGTACCTTGCAGACCGAGATAAGCGTCAAGAGAGACAATAAGGCTTTTTTCCTGCGTGGTTCAACACATTACGGTGTTTTTATATGTCCTGGTAGCCTGCCATGATACCATATGTCTGATATGTAAGGATTAGTAGGTGTCTGCCTAGAAATGCCGGTAGTAACAAAATTACCGAACTGAATTGTCAAGAGCCGAAATCCAAACTACAAAGAGACAAAATAGATACAAAACCACCACAAAAATTGTCTACCGCTATGAACTTACTTGGTGCAGGCATATAAAAAGAAATGATTGGTAAAACTGACTTTATTAGGCGCCAAACCTCCCCTTCCATTGCGGTAGTATTGGGAAAATGCTATTAAAATGTCGTAGATCGTGAAAAGAAAAATCAAAGTTTTCAGTGTATAAAAATTCTGGTTTATTTAAATACGGGTTATTCGGACAAAAGTAACTTGTAAAAACGTTATAGTTAAATTATTGACCTCAGAACAATATACATAAATCAATTCAATTCCAGTGTATATGATTTTACTCATTTATACTCAGCCTAGTGATTACCATACGATACGCCATAGTTGAAATCTAAAACAGTTCATAAATTGTGAAATGAATAATTAATTCAAAAGAAAATGCGTATGAATCAAGAAAAGTGAGGAACAAATTCTTTTCTGCACGCGGGGATTGAAAAACGAAACTCCAGATAAATGTTTTAAAAAAAAAACCGTAATATCTGAATGGTGGAATAATTGTTCTACTAGATTCTATTTACAGAATTTTATCATTCTAACGTTTTTTTTTAAATCGATATCCCTTTAGATGTTATTATACCACTTAAATAAAAATTTATTATCCCTCCGTTTGGAGGGGATATATATTCTCGCTCGTCCGTCCATCTGAGTGTCAGCCGATCGTCCCACCTGAAGTAAAAATTTGCGTTAAGGTTCATATCTGAGAAACAAAATGTGACACATTAATCATCTTTATTTAGTGATTGCATCTAAAGAAATTTTGCAGCTTCAGATGATAATTGGGTCACTTTGGCCTAGATTTCACACTTGACTGACCTGGGGAAAAATTTGCATAATCTGAAATACGTATTACACATCAATTATCTTTATGTTCAGTGGATGTGCCTTTGACACTTATACATCTTCACATTATATTAGGGTATTATGACCATTTTTTCTTGACAGCTGGCATTTGGATTAGCTGTCGTTTGCAACTACTCACACTTCAAATTTTATACACTGAATATTAGTCGTTTGGCAAAACTTATAAGGATTATTTATGGGATTATTTAAGGATGTGCATTTCAGTGCAATAAATGATTGGGTGATGGAGTGATTGATCAGTAAGATGTTTACGTTTATCAAACAGTATTCTGCTTATATTGTAATAAGAATCGGCTTTAGGGTTCTTTGTTTAAAAGTTGACTGGGCGCCTCGCTATGTAATGAAATGATGCGGGTGAGTCATTATACAGAAAGCGTTGTCCCGAAATATGGTAGACCAACTGTATAAAGAAACGTCCATGCAGAAAAAGGCTCCATCTATATATTTTGAAGTATAGAGGCCTCATAAGGTCGTAAAAGGGCTAAATGTCTTGTGTCCTTTTTCAATGACAATCGAAAATCATTGTCCGTTATCCCCCTTACTCATTTCTTTCTTTTTATTAAATTTTTTCTCGTCCTGACAAAGCTGTAATAATTCTTATTAGACGTAAACCTCAAACTAAGCAATCACATTCTTTTTTTTTTTGAAATATTCATTTGAAAAAGGGAGTGGTCGAATATAAAAGAATGATTGAAACCACGAAGTAAAACAACTGCGAATTTATAATTCGAAACAATCAAACACATGACTCAGTGATGTCATTAATTTTTAATATAAACTTCGAAATTATCAAAAAAAGAATTCTGATATAGAATTTTATTTTTAAACAGTATTTTCTGTTTATACAGATATTAGGTTTGACAGCATCGCCAGGTACCAATAGAGCAAAAAATGTTACATCTGCAAAGGACCATTTGATGTTGATCATGGCAAATTTGGATGTTTCAAAACTGTCCACTGTTCAGAAATATATAACAACATATATTAAGTTCTCATCGTTTCCTGAACAAGGTAACAAACCTAGCAAAAACAGTTTACCACTTTTGCAGAGTATTGTTTAGGTGATCTTAGCTTTATTTGTATTCCTGCTGCGAATACTGTTCCGCTAACAACAAACAAACATTTACTCTGTTTATCGACTATTTGTAGACTTTCTTAATGTAATATTTTCGGCACTAATAACTAGATAGAAAAAAACTTCAATACTTCAATTTCGGCGTATGTTAGTAAAAGGGGGCAAGAGTTTATATTTACACTAAAGTTAAGAAATTTTTTTAATAATGAATAATTTTGATCTTCTTATTTGCTTCTTTAAAAAAATCTTCAATGCACGTTATATTTTCTTGCAAAGTACCAATTTGTATATGGAAATCTTTGCATTGCTCAAAAAGAATTTTATGATGAGAAAATAATTGGTTGAAAAGTGTGTATAATTTAATTTTTAGGGTGCATGTTTCATATTTGATCTTTTTGTTGCTATCAAAATCAACTCAAACAATATATGTACAGCATAAGTTTGGAAAAAACAGGAGAAAAGGGGGAATTAATAACCGCGTAAAATACAGAAAAGGATATAAGTGGTACTTGTTTGATTTACGATCTATTAAGCATACAATATATTTTGTTCTGTTTTCATACATTTACGTTCATAAGATATGTTTATTTATGCTTAAAGTCTACATAACTTCAATAAGGAGACAAAATGATCCTGTGAAGAGATTGTTGATCAAAGCAGTTACAGATGTAGAGGATAAGCTGTGTTCAACTAAAGGTAAAAAAATGTTATGAAAATTAGTTGTCAGATATTTTTCCTTAAACTATGTTGTCAACGCTCAAAGTTATTCAAAATCCAAAAGATTCTAGTAGTAGATGATTTTTTATGCCCCTGCGACGGAAAGTCGGGGGGGGGGCATATCGTTTTACCCTTGTCTTTCCGTCCGTTCGTACGAATAAAAAAACACAACTATTGATGTTTTTCAGAAACTTTGCAAGCAAATTGCAACTGCGTCAAAGGAATGTAACTTACAATAAGTAGATGTGCACACACATATCATTTGGAATATTGAAAATGGCCGTTGTTGCCATGGAAACTGAAAAAGGGTTGGGAATATTCAAAGTGTCTCAAATTTGATGAAACTTTACATGAAAATTGACTAGCACCCATAGAAATGATTTAGATTTTTTCAGAATTTTCAAAAAATGGTTGCCGTTGCCAAGGAAACTGCAAAAAGATGGGAAAATTCTAAATGCCTCAAAATGGAACTTTACAGGCATGCATGAGTCTTGGAATTTTGCCTAGCACCCACGGAATTGATTTTTGGCTCAGAATGTTATAGTTAACATGGTCTAAAGGACACAGTGATTTTTTATTCAAAGAAATTTCATAGTACATTTGTACTCAAAATGTTACAGGGGAGGATTTGTCGTCATCAGCACATTTGACATCACCTATATAACCAAAAAACTAAACAATAAAGATATTCTTACAAGAATATCAATTTGTCTTATCATGATAAACAGTGATTTTATCGCTGATTATGCATTCTATATTCTTGCAGTTTTTACTTTTCTGAGAGAGACAAGATCAGAAAACCTACTGAAAGCATTGTGTAATCCACCCAAAGATAGCACAACAGTACGTTTTATACAATGGCTTGGTGAAACCAGAAAGAAGATAGAGGAAATATGTACGAATAAGTCATCAATACCAAGACTCATGCATGCCTGTGTTAGACATCTTGAGGTAAAACAATTATATATAATATCTTTATTTGCATAAATAAATCCTAACAAGTTAAAGCAAAGACATAAAATATACATTACAATGACAGCAAATGTAAAAAAATGTTCCCAACATATAATATGAATATTCATTATACATGTTATATTTTGTGAAGTATAATTGGCCAATGTGGACCTCATTTTCGCAGTTCTACAGACTGCTTTATGTAGTCAACAGCACTTCCCAAAATGTGTTGTTACATACAACTGTGAGAAATAACATGAAAATGTCTACATATATTCCTCTAGGAGTGAGACCGGGAAAGGTTCTCCGGCTGTAAATGCTTCATTCACTCCACCACCTAAAATATTTGTCGTTAGACACAAAATCAGTCAGTACCAATATCAAAGGAGACCTGTTTAAATTAAAACCATATAGTGTCTAACCTTATCATTCTTATCTATTTTATCTCCGTTCTTTAAGAGAAAGTTCAGGGATTCTATCGTCCCCCCAACTGGAATTAGGAATTTACTTTTGGTGTTGAATTGTTGCATAAAGTCTGTAGATGTGCAATAAGCTTTAATATTTTTCAGTTTGATCTTGGTGCAAACAAGAGGCCCAAGATGCAAATTTTTACACATGTGACATGTGACTCCCCCTAATTGTATGGATTTTGAGATTGAATGTTGTTGTAAAATTATTGCATATAGTCTGTAGGTACGTAAAAAGCTTTCAGATTTTTTTATTTTTTTCTTGATGCAAACAAGAGGCTCCAAGATGTTTGATTTTGACAAAGGCCCAAAAATGTGGATTTTGACACATGTTGCATGTAACGCAAATTCTTCCTACATTTTTTTAATATAGGATTAAATCTTTATGCAAAGTTGTTGCATATAGTCTGTATATAGATCTGCATTTTAAAGTTTTGATGTCGGTTCTAACTTTTGTTAATTTCATGAAAATGACAAAGACTCATATAATTAGAAAATTTTTAGCATCTTATCTTGTATAGTAGCAAGTTTTGGGAAGAAATAAAAAAAACTTGACTACTTGGATATCTAAAATGTGATTCCAAGTTTCCTACATTTCCTGAAAGTCTCAAAGACCACTTATGTTTTGGTATTCTACATGGCAAAAATACTTTTGGAATTTCTTTCGATTATGACAAACATTTTCACCAATTGGACATCTAAAGATAATCGATTCCAATATTGGTAAATTTCCTGAAAGTTTCTAAAACCACTTATTTTTGAAAATCTACCTAGCAACCATACTTTTAGAATTTGTTTTGATTTGGATATTTTCACAAATTGGACTTCAAAAATACTTGATTCCAAGTTTGGTGAATTTCTTTGAAAACTACATAACAAGTATATATCCTTTAATTCTTTTTAGTAAATAAAGCACTATCGATAATTTGATTTCAAAAATGTCAAGAAAAATTAGGGTCTTTAACAACTGATTTAAGTACGGGAGTCTATGTGGTTTCGGACAGGCATTACTCTAGATTGCAGGAATTTGGGACTTATGGGTAGGAGTTTTCCTGCAAAGTTCAGGAATAGCTATCTTTTCTGACAACCCCGTCTGGTTTATTTATTTTTTATGCAAAATTAGAAATTGTCAAAGATAAAAAGAGACAATTATTTGTAAGATAAGTCAAATTAACCAATCATTTGTAAGTTACCAGACCGTTTAATTATTTATTCAGTGTCTGCACACAATTGTCATTGCATATATAATTATTTTTTACTTGAAAAGATATTCGACATACTAGACTTCCAATACAAGATTATTATCAAATCTTTTACTTGAAACACTTAAATCAGTCGGGTCCATTTTTAGTGCATCAGCAAATATTTGAATCACTGGGAAAGGAAATGTTTCGTTCAGAGTAATCACTCTCGCCTAAAACTAAAAACACAGAGATTTTACGATTTGTATATCTTATATGACTAAATCAAAACAGGGAAACGTAGAGTGCCCTGTGGTTTTTTTGTTTGTTGTGATTTTCTTCTTGTAGTCGATTGTAGAAACCCTTTGCCCTTTTTTTACAATCCTGCATCCATGAATAAAAACAAAGATACATGAATGTTTCAATGATTAACATTCAGCAATGAATTCCACTCAAACAGTTGTTAGAGGCCGTCTTGAACTAACTCTGAGGTATGAGCAAAGCTCATTGTTGAAGGCTTCATCATGAAGAACAAAAATTAAAGCGGTGCTTGTTCAAATACTTCGTTTCACCATGTATTTGTAGAGACTTTGCCTCGTGTGCATTTACTAAATATCCTTTCATTGTTCATTATGGATGGAATTCAGTATCCAATATCAAATTTTCAAAATACTAAAGGATGGTCACTCCTCAAGTTTATAATATCAAGGATTTAAAATTATTAGAATATGGATCATGCATCATTTAAGTCAAAAATATTGATAGGTCAGTGTGGCCGTTTTTGAGATTTAAACGTCTGCATTTTGGGGGAAACCGAACTTCTCTAGACTTTTCATTCACTTTGCATTAATGTAATCAGCCTTTGAAATTCGATGAAGGCAGATCAAGAATTTCATCACATTTTGTCAGAAGTCTATTGAAGATGTATGCTATCATAAATAAGGTAAAAATGGTAAGGTAGACCACAATTAAAAGGTAAAATTAAACAAAATATACAACTAAAACAGCTAAAATAACCAAAACGGGTAAAATAACCAAAACGGGTAGACCGTTTGGTTATATTAGCTGTTTTTAGCTGTATATTTTGTTTACTTTTACCTTTTAATAATGGCCTACCTTACCATTTTTACCTTATTTTGTTTATTTACATTTATTTGTGGCCATTGCACATTTATTTTTATATGCTATCATATTTTTAAAAGAAAATTTGGGGTCAGTGTGCAAAATTTTCTTTTGCATAATCAAGAATAAAACAAGAGAATTCCGAAAGTCAGATCTAGAGACAGTTTCAAAAACCTGAGGAGTGACCATCCTTAAACAGGTTCCTTTTCCAAGGGATTTGAATTCGTTTGCGATATTTATATATTTACATTTAATGCAAGTAAGTTTTTGAAGGCCTCATCGTTACTTCACGCAAAAAGAACAATGATAAAAGCATTGTGCCATTACTTGGTTCTATCAAGTATTTGTAGAGACTCTGTGTCATGTTCATTTACTCCATACATGCATAACTATTGTTGATTATATAAGGAGTTTAGTATCCGAGACTAAATATTCAAAATATCATTAAAGAGCAGGTTCCTTTTTTCCCGGGTTGAAATTCGCTTGCTTTGTTTATTATATACATAATACATTTAATGCAAGTGCATTATTAAAGGATTCATGGTGACTTCAAGTTGAAGGACAACAATAAAAGTGTTGTACCAATGTTTTGTTTTAGCATGTACTTGAAGCAACTTTGGTTCATGAACATTTACTCCATATCTATTCATTATTTATGCCTATAAAAAGAATGGAACATCGGACATTATATTCCTTACAATTAGTTGAAGATGGCCCAAAAGTTGAATATCATTGCAAATCATAATACACTTTTTTCAGATGTCAATACACCTTTTCTAAGACCAATGTAACACTCATGGTAACATGAAAGATGAAGTCGTAGTTTTAAAGTGAGACATTCTTTAGGGGAACAAATAATAATCATCATAATTGAGGAGATCACTAAAACATTGTGAATCGTTAAAGAATTCGGCATTGTACGCTAATTTCATTTATCTTTTTGGAGACTTTTTGAACTTTATTGGGGAATCAGATGAAGGATGATAGTTATTATCTGCTGCATGAATTTTGAAAATAAATGTTGCGAGACAGCTGAATGTCATATACATTGATAGAATATTTATGTAGCAGCCGTGGATGGAGAACAACGACATAGAAATATGAAAAATGAAATGATAAAAAAAGGATATAAGAGAGAAAATGAATTTTAGGTTATCTAAAAATTTATAAAATGAAATTTAATCAAATTTGTTCCTTAGTCTGATCATAATTGTCCAAATAAATTCCATAATATTTTTATCACTGGTTTATGAAAAACAAGAAATGCTCAAAACTGCATAAATATTATTTTTTGTATAGAAAATTGATTTATCTTATATTATCTTTCTTTTTTAATTGTTGTGGGAATGATGTATTAAACAAACATTTAGACTGAAGAATGAAAGAACGGCAGTACAATACCGAAGTAACGAAGAACAAGATCATATAAATCAAAGTCGAGGGACAAGGCAAAAACGAGAACACCAGAATACAGACGACTAACGACACTATAGCTACAAACCAACAAAACTCATTGACACCACAAATATAACACTCAAAAACTAAAAAAATAGAGTTTAAACTGGTGCTCCGGAATGTCAGATTGTCCTGCCTTGCATACAGCACCCGTAACACAGTCAGTTAGGCATTTATGGTTTGAAAGATATGTTTGGTAGCTGATCGGTTAATGTCAGTTTCTTACCCTTAAACAAAATCAATGGTACAAGTTACTTCTCTAACTCCAAAACAGAACAAAGGTAAAAATTTTGAAAGGCCTTTGTAAATGATTTAGTATTTAGACAATAACCAGGAAAAATCTGCATCACAAACATCACAACCGAAGACAAAACTATATCTGAACAGTATTGAATAAAAAACAACACAAAACTAAAACTCGCACAGTGTGAATCCCCATTATTACAGAGGGTGACATCAGGTCTTCCAAAAAGTTAAGCTTGTCCTGCTTTTAATACAGCATCCGTCACACTGTCAGTGGGTCAGACCAAGGAACAGTCAAAATCGGCTGTGTCAAATCCGAGAAGACGTCAAACTAGCTGAAAATGTCTATTCTCGTTTGTGAAATAGACATTTCATTTCTATTTACAATGTCGTATTGACGGCCATAGAATTTCTAAAGGAATGAAAGTAACAAACGCTGAAAATATCCTTTACTTAGATGTTTCTGTAATAGTGTTGTTGCTTTTTATGCCCACCACATGTAGTGGCAAGGTATTATGAGATACCCTCAGTCGTGTGTCAGTCCATCCGACCGTCTGTCTGTCTGTCCGTCCGCCCAACTGTATGTCTGTCCGTCTGTCTGTCTTTCCATCTGTCATCTGTCCGTCCGTCTGTGTGTTTGTCTGCCCATCCGTCCCCGAAAGTTTCCGACTGATATCTCGTGAATGAAATAACACTGGGTCTTCAAACTCGGTTTGTAAGTTGTTTACCACAAAATTCAGTCTTAGTCTGATTTTGGGTTCAGAGGTTCTGAAGCTATGCCCCTTGAAACATTTAAAATTTGCGAATTTTGGGCTTTCCGACTGATAACTTTTGAACGAAATAATACGTGCTTCAAACTTCGAATGTAAGTTGTAATCGAAAAACTACGACCAAGTTCGATTTTTGGCCCAGAGGTCCAAGGGGTTTTGGAGCTATGCCCCTTGAAACTTTTGAATTTTGCGAATGTTAGGCTTTCCGACTGATAGCTTGTGAATGGAATTACATACTGTCTTCAAACTTAGTATGTTAATCTTTTGCCACAAAACACAGGTTAACATTTGGGTTCATAGGTATGCAGGGTTCTGGAGTTATGCTTTAAATTTTGAAATTTTGTGAAACGTGGTGGGCTCCACAGTAACGAATCAACGTGAAATATACACATCATATGCTGTCTTGGGAGGTAGGTTTATTGCTTCTTAAATAAAGATCACTATTGGAAAGTCAAAATCATCATGTTTGTCATGATTTAAGAAGTCCGTGTTTTTCAATGTTTAATAAAAGGTCAAGGTATTAAGCAGAGTTGGGTGTAACGGTTGACTCTTTAATTTCAAGCTTACTGGGTAGATCTGATGTATTTAGAGAAAGTACACGTCAATATATCTGAAGCTAAAATAAAATGACTAGGCTAGTTCATTTTCTTTCATTTGTATAAATAAACGAGGTTTAGCCATGTAGCAATTATGAATGTTGGGTAAAAAATAAAGAAAAAATGTTTGTTGATCGGTCACAGTTAGGACAGAATACTTTTTGGGAAAAATATTTTATAAATTAATAGCCACATTTTTTTTATAAAGCATGACATGATGTCATTTTTATGTATATTCTTTTAGGATACATGGTATTTAAAAAATAATTCAAAATGAGATTCTATGTTATAAATCACACTTTAATATTTCATTGAAAGTTTTATGCAGAATGTCTGGAAATCAATGAACTACTTGATATAAATGACGTCAGGACTAACTTAATTGAAGGTTGCGAGAGACTTGAGGAAGAAAGTAAAAAGGCAACTGAAAAGGAAGAGAAGGATCTCGTCAAGATATTAAAAGGTAATTCAAACAGATTTACACACCAACAGCCACAAATGAGAATTCCTTTACCCAAAGTTGACAGGGAAGTGCTATGTTGCATTTACACTGTCTATCCATTCGAATGCCTTTAGTCCAAAAACAATTTCTGGTAATTTAATTTGCACCTTCCATTGAAAAATTTGTATTTTAAAATTGATATGCAGACTCGAAATGGATTGGTGTAAAGAATTTATTACTGAAAGTCCTTTCAGACTATCAATATGAGGATTTGTACACAAATTTGAGCTAAAGATTGCTTTAAAATTACGGAGCATCTCTTTTTTCGATAGCTTTATCAATGGCTTTCCATTTAGATCATTTAGTAATTTCTTCTCTGTGAGGTTTTTCTTTACACCATTTGGTTTTTGGTTTTCTAAATGTTTTGAGTTGACCTGTACTGAAGCAGCTATAAGTACCTGAAACTGAAAATAACAAAAATTTAATTTCTGCATATGGCCATTTCGACAAATTATATCTCTGTAGTGCAAATTGATTCTTAACATTTGGAAGACCCATTAACTAAAAGATATTTACAAACTGATGGAAATCAAATAACCAATGAATTAAATAAAAAAGACCAAAATCAGGTAAGGACAGAGCTTTGCAAGAGGGAGACTTCCATGGTTTGCAACGAAATGTCCAAATATTTAAGTATACCAAGTTTCCAAATTGAATCTGCTCTCTGTTTTTTTTCTTTTATATATATATAACTTAGTTTTCTCGCGTTGTCTTTGTATTAAGTGCATAAGTGCATACGATGCAACAAGCTTTAATGAAGCCAAAATTCACGTCTGCAAGCAATGGAAATTTGTGCGAGTATATACTACATTCAGACACCAAATCGTTGTTCCATAGCTTGGTTCTTCCATGTATTTGTAAAGACGTTGTCTCCTGTGCATAAACTAAACTCTATATCCCTTTACTGTTAATTGGTACAAAAGTTTATAGCAAAATTCTAGAGCAAATAAATATACCCCTATGTTGCAACAATACTGCATCAATATCGACGACATCAAAAACTTCGGCATTTTATTATTTAATTCCAGGCAATATAATCAAAAAACCAGTTAAAGACTTTAAAATAAATGTTAAAGAAAGAGAACATTTCGATGGAATTTTATATCATGGGCATTAAGGAGATTTAAAATGTAAAACGTTTGTACTACAAAGATATTATCCACTATGTTGTCGTTACCTGCTGCCTTCCTTTCCTGCGTCTGTTACTTTATTGATTGGATCCAAGAACATAAATACAAAGAACTCGAGCGCAACAACATATATTCGGATTGATTGGATCTAAGAACATAATTACAAAGAACACGTGCGCAACAACATATAATCGGGTAAATTTATCATCAAATTAAATTTGAAGACACCTATGTCTCATGCATGCAAATCAAATATCCGAGGAAAATTTAGGAAATACACCATTTGATTATGCTGGACAAAAAAACAAAATGTGGGACCTGTTGTCAGAAATTCGGGTCAAAATTCAAAAGGTTACGTCAGTTTCTTGGTATATTTTCTGAGTACAAGGGATTTTTTATTCAAGGTATATAATATGTACAAATATTACATGTAAAATATAGTGATAAAATTTTCAAAAAAAAAATATAAATATAAATACAGAGAAGTACAAGACATGCAAACTTGGCTTCCATTTGATAATCAAAATTCCCTAACATGTTACAGACAAATAAAAAGGTGAAAAATCATTTTAAATAACTAAATACCGAAGTCATTATGCATATGCGCATTACGACAACTTATGTCTCTTCAGTGCAGATAAAATCTAAACTTTTGGAAGACCATAAACTCAAAGATGTTTAAAAACTGCTAGAGAACAAATAACAAATATGATCTAAATGTAAAGCCAAAAATTAGCTAAGGATTAAATGGCGAATAAAAGGATATGGAGTAAATGCACATGAGGTAGAGTCTCTACAAATACATGGTAAAAAACAAGCAAAGGAACAACGCTTTTATTGTTGTTCTTCATCTTAAGCCTTCCGACCAAAACAAGGTTGAAGACAGGAATAAAAGCCCTGTCCTTGATAAACTGTAGTTGTCTCTGTATTGTGTGCGTTTTTGTCACATGAACATTCACTCCATATCCTTTCATATTTTACTATTGAAGGCCATCTTTCGGATTTTTTATAATAAAATTCGAGGAGGGTGCAATTTACAGTTTAGAGTATTATTTTTTATTGCCAATCGTTTCTCCTTACATTAAAATTGTCTATTTATACATATAAACAGTTTTTACTTATATCTCTGGATTCTCAGCGTCTTAAATTTAAAGTACATGTAACTATACCTGTTGGTTAGCCGAGCCATTATTTCTAATTTCACTTATAAGGCAAATGCACAGCTTTGTGCAATTTAGGCCTTTCAAGTGGCAAAATCAAGCAAAAATTTATATAGAACTACATTAACTGCTGCAAAAAGTTGTTGTAAAAAGAGATAAGGACATCATTGTAGTATACAGAACTGGTTTCTGGCTGGTGGTTAGTTCAATGGCGAAATTTCAGGATAGGCCTGATGGAATGACAATTCCTGAAAAGTTTGTAAACAGTTTACTAGTATTTTCAAATCTTAAACTGGCTAATGTTATGATGACAGATTCAAAAGGACATCAGAAAGCCAACTGCATACATATCATGCATAGCAATATAATACTGTGAGCAACGCAACATTAACCGTACTCAGCCGTACTCATCATTCTAGAGGGGGTGACACGGTTTTGGTAAATGGGAAAAAGGGGTCAAAAATCAGGGAAATTGGAAAAATGGTGAAAAAAATAAGGGAAGTGGGAACTCACAAAAATGTGGGAAATGGGAAATCTAACTACTTTAAAAAAAATTATAATTAGACATTTCTTGAAGGTCTTTTATCACAAAATCAACTTTTTGGTTGCTCCTGTAGGTTCTTATAATTTGGGTTCTTAAATGTTCTAGTTTCTATTTAGTTTTTTCAGACATCTCTGGTATAAAATTGGGAAATAGAGAAATTTAACTGAAGGAAATACAATTATTCTCATAGAAAGAACTGTGAAGAAATACATATAGAGGCACTTGATGAACTCAACAAGAGAGCCCAGCAATGTTGACAATGAAGGACAATTAACATGAGTCTAATGTCTTTCCAAATTATTTGTTAGCAGGCAACGGCAGAAGACCTCCTTCATATCAAGGAGTCTATTCTAATCATATTTTATTCACTATCATTGTCTTGACATCGTCTTAAGTGAGCAGTGACATTAACCTAAATAGTTATGTAAATGTGTCTCATCTCATCTCTTTTTATCTTGATTTTTTTTTCTCGGTTCTTGGATAAAATAACAATGAGGCTTGATAAGGTTAATCAAGTCTCCCCAACTTTCTGTCATGCCTCTCTGTCTTTCCGTCACAAAATTTTTCAGTACAACTCCTCTGATAATAAAAAGAGGACTCATGTACGTCATTCCGATCCCTTCAAAATATGGCCGCAAGTGCATAGCATATCTTAACATTTGACCCCGTCAGAAAACACCATAAGATCCCCTCGCTATAGCCAGGGTGAGTTTTTGCCATCTCTTTTCGTCCGCGTCCGTTTTAACCTTTCATTCAAACATCTTCGTCTCTGAAACTTTTGGGCAAATTGAAACCAAACTTAGCCACAATAGTCTTAAGATGGTTCCCTGCGTGCTATATCCAAGATGCCCGCTAGATGGGAGCATTTTTTTAACATTGAAGCCTATTGGAAAACACATTTAAAGATCTTCTCCTCTGAAATTGCTGAGCCAATGGGAACCAAACTTAATAGTCCTTGGGTGGTCCCATGCAAAAAGGGTGTTTTAACGTCCCCTCTATATCCAGAATGGCCGCCATCGTGGAACATACTGGTAGTTTTAATATTGGACCCTAGGGGAAAACAAATTCCAAGATCTCCTCCTCTGAAACTGCTGAGTCAATTGGAACCAAACTTGGCAACAATAAGTAGTCTTTGGGTGGTTCCATGCATAAAACGTGTTTTTCACACACATATGTCCGCGCTATATCTATGACAGATGCAGCAGTAAACATAGTTTAACATTAGATCCTATAAGAAAACAAATTCAAAGATCCTCTCTGCAACTGCTTAGTCAATTGAACCAAACTAGGCCAAAGTAGACCTTTGATAAACCCGTGTAGAAGAGGTAACCAAAGTTGGATTCAACTAAAACACATTTAAGGGTATTGTCCTCTGAGAACACCATAGGGAAAGGTGAACCATAGTTTAATTTAGATCCTTTAAAAAAGACTGACTGTGTCAGCCAGGGTCCAGATGAGATATATAGGCTCTTGAGAGCCTCTTGTTTTCATTCATCTGCTCTGAAAGTATAATATCAAATGACCAAACTGTATGGGAATAATATTTGAAAGGTCCTTCACCAAGTATGCATATTTAATTTGGATATGACAAAAATAGATGACCGCCAGCGTAATACATAGCTTAAGACTAGACACTAACGGAAAATCATATTTTGATCATTTTCTCTGAAACCACAGAAGCAAATTAAACCAAACCGTACAGGAATAAGTATAGAAGGTCTTTTACAAAAAAAAATCATTGTGATCCATTAAAAGGGATGACTGCAAGAGAGGAACATAGTTTAACCTTACACCAAATGAGACAAACATTATTTTATCAGCTGCTATGAAACATTTGAAGTAAATTTGGCCAATCTGGAATGCTATATGGATGGTTATTGCTCATATGAGTTTTCCAGACAAAATACAAGGCTGACAACATGGTTGTCATGGCTGTCTATATGTTGTAGTTGTCCACTAGCTTAAGACACTAGTGCTTTTGTCGGGCAAAGGATGACAGTGATTGTAAGAGCACTTTGCAGTTTAATTGATGTTTGTTGACAATCCCGCACCCATGACCAAGAAAGACGTGGATGTAGCGTTGCTCGACAATTAGCAAAGAATTCCGCTAAACCGGTGCTAGGGGCCGTCTTGAACTTACTATGAGGTATGAGCAAAGCTCATTGTTGAAGGCCTCATGGTGACTTCAAGATGAAGAACAACAATAAAAGCGTTGTTCCTTTGCTTGTTTTTACCATTTATTTGTAGAGACTTTGTCTCATGTGCATTTACTCCATATCCTTTGGTTCACCATGGATACTAATGAATATTAATTTTACATTTAAGCATATGGGAAAATCATATTTTGATTATTTCCTCTGAAAACTTACTGAGGCAAATTCAACCATAATTTACTAGAATTATGAATGGAAGCCCCTGGATAACAAATATCCTATATTGATCCACAAGATTGTGATGTCGACTGTTAAATTTGTGCATTGGTGACTTCATGTTATTGGTAACATACCCTTTTTAAGTAACCGATTTGTTAACGACCAGGCTTTTTCAAGGAAGTTACTGTATGGACCACATGCTCTTGAGTAACAAATGAGTAGGGAGAAATAATCTCCATATGCTGGTGTTTCCAGATGATGGTCAAGGAATAAGACCGATGAAGAGGTGTTGTGGTATCTTTAATTTTAAGCTCTTTTACTTAGATAAGTTCAGGGAAATCACCAGAGCTAGGGTTGTTTAATAAAAAGTATCATCTATATAACGGAGGCTAAAATAAAATGATTGGGCCTAATTTTTACCTTTGATTTAAAGAAGCCCTTAAATTTCTTCAGCCTCATAATGGTGGAAAAACATATCAGCTGAAAGAGATGCACACTTTGTGCCAATTTGAATTTGTTTAGTCTGTTTAAAACAAGTTCTCCAATCTTACAAATATATTGTGAATAAGAAACTTTTAACATTTAATCACTTCTTCCTCTGTGTATTTTTTGTCCAATTCGTTGTCGTATTTCACAAAGTATGTTTGTTCTCTACCTATAAGAATGTATTTATACCTTTGTTCGCCATTCTTTTGGGAGAAACATCTATGAATTAAATCTTTCATACGAGATTCCAGTTGTTCATGAGAAATGGTGGTATATAAGTGCACAGAGAGGCAAAAAGTTTAAAAGAAACAACGGCAGTAGAATACCGAAGGAACAAAGCACAAGATTACACAAATCAAAGCTGTTACAGTGTGAAAATGAACTATAGTTCAAGAGATTTAAAGTAGATCTCTAGTTTTTCAACATTCACCTTTCGCAAGCAATGTAGGATGGATTCCGAGGTATTACCAATTCCAAGTTCTGTCTTTAAACAATCGCTGTAATTATTTTTACAGATAAAAATGATGTTATTATGGGGTTATCTGTTGGAACATGGATGGATGACAAATTTCTGAAAACATCAGTATTGATGTTGATTTAGTTATGATGGAGGAATTTGTTATGTCTAATTTTAATTTTATGGAACATGTATACTTACTCCATATCCCTTTATTTGTTATGTGGGCAAATAAAATTGTTGATGTTATTGGTGTTTCAAAATGTAACAATGTGGGATATGGGAATAGCAAAAGAAATGTGAAATTTGGGGAAAAGGGGCCAAAAAAGTGGGAATTGAGAAAAAGGTAACAAAAATCTAGGAATTGGGAGGGCAGGCCCCTCGTGTCACCCCCTCCAATCTACCCTGGGAACTTATCAATCAAACAGAATGAGATTGAAAGACATCCTTCTTCGAGTGATTCGAGACCACTTACTGACAAACATTTGACCTACAAGGAGAAATATTACGTTATGACCGCTCTGCTTTGGATATATTAAGGAATGCATGTCTGAAATTTCTTAAATTTCAAATGGAGATGGCATATCGGACCGGTAAAGAAGCATCCAGCCATTCAAAACTTTGTAATCCTCAGCCTGCATCTTGTTCTTTAGACAGAACTTTCTCCAACCAGATACCACCGCTAATATTTCATGAAAGCATTCCATTAAGCACATGCATTAGATCAAATATCTGTAACTATTTGAAGGATTTCATAACAAGGTGTAAGAAATGGAAGTAAAAAAGATATTGGATCCTATAAAATTAACACATACTAAAAGAACTAGAGCTGTCAGAAATTCATTGCAGGTTCTGGCACGGAAGTTTGTCTTTTCATAGTGCAGCGATCCAGTTAATAATTCGTTTGCCGACGTATATTGGCCATGAGTGAATTACATCATAGTATAAAAGTTTCATTGAAATGAAACAATATCTGTAAGACCAGGGTTATGTATATACTTTGGCAAATGAAGGGATGCAAGTTTGACGAAGAGGTTTGAAAAACTGACAGATAACGACACAGATTAAGATATTTCATGAAATAATCTGAGAATTTGACTCATTCGAAACTAAACGTCACCTCACTGTATCCGTATTTAAAAAAAAACTGTTAGACATCCTAAAACCGTCACCGAAAACTTCATTGTCTTTAACTATTCAAAAGACTGTTCAAATGCAATGCCATCTCTACATTCACGTTTAACACGCAAAGATCAACAATAAGTATTTTGCCGAATTAACAAACACCATATGGACATATCCATGCACTGACAGTCACGTTGCTATAGAAACGATACTAAGAGGGACACTTTTGCACAGAGCAGTACGACCGATGGACGTTTAACCGAATATATTTTCTATAAATTGAAGCAGACAGCAAGTGTATTGAACGGCAAAGCAAAAGATGGCAAGTTGCAAAATATTCAAGACTGTCATGGAAAGTGAGAATATACTTCAACTGTCATAATATCATGAAAAATCCTGATTGGGTCAATTTGGCAAGTTGATGTTGAATGCTTTTGTTGATAACTTGGTGAGAGAGTACGTACCCGATATCAAATAAGTTTACCCCTTGAAGATTGTTGTTACATGTTGACAAACGGCGTTATTCAATTTCTGCGAAAAGTAAAAATAGTCCAAGCAAAATTTCGTCGAAGTCGCGCCAATGTGGTCAATGTTACTTATATATTTACAACCGCTCAATCCTGGTTGAAATATATTATAATTATATGGAGAAGTAGAATACACGCGACTTATTCGCTGGTATCTATTCTATTGTTTTTACATCTCAGCATGGAGAGTGGCACTCCTTATTAAATAAAACGCTTCAGAGATCACCAATCCGAAGAACCAGAAAATGAAGTTCATGATGAGTTGAACCAAAACGTGTGCTTATAGTATGCATGAATTTTCAAGGCTGATAATATGAAACAATTGAGTCAGTTCATGTAGAGACTTTTTTTTCTATTGAACCATGGACTGCTTATGTAAACAGGTATTGAAATTGAGTTTTTTTATATCTAAACTTGCACGAAATCGCATAACAATTCGATTATTGAAATTGCATTGAAAGATCCTTTATACAGTGATTTAGGCGGTTTGGAGTTTGTGTTCATTATTCATGCAAAGCACGGTATTTTTAATGGTTAACTCATTTAGAACCAAATGTATATATCTGTTTTATCTGTATTTACTTCAGTTTGCTATGTCTTTAATTATAACTTCTCAATAAACAAGTTCGTTCAACATGTTATTCAATGAAGCAATAACAGTGCATTTTTATCATCCCAGGTAGTAAACAGTAGATTTGACGGTCAAAAAGCACTTTACAGGCGACGCGTAGTCGAGGCTGTAAAAGGACATATTAAATGTCAAATGAAGATTGACGACCTGGGGTATTCAAATAAATTAGTGTTATTTCGATTGAAATGTAATCAAACGATTTCATTGTTGCAGCTATGTGTTTTGTGTATTCGTCAGCGCACAAGAAACCTTCTTTGTCCTAGGAGTGTAGATATTGTAATTGACTTAGGTTTTAACCAATCAAAACTTCCCTTATATAAATGTTGCATTAGAATAAAATTTACTAAGTGTGAAAAGAAAGAAAATGTTTCAAACTACATTTAAGGGAGAGTGCTTCTCAGCTTTCAAATTCATTTGATATTTTGTTTTATTTCATCCGTTTAAATATGGCTTAACAGTCCACTGCCAATTAAAAAAGAGTTCCCGAGTTCGATCTTCTGTTTTTCACGCTTACGCAAAGGGAAGCAACTCTTGACCTGAATACTTCTCAAACTAACGAAAACAATTTTCTCTTGACCTGTACGCTTTATAAACTTCTTCTTTGGTAACTTTACCAGAAAAACATAACCTTTTATGTGCATATTTGTATTGTTTTATAACTCATTATGTTTCATATACCAGGATTCCGGTTTTACAAGTGTTTCTTCTTAAAATCTGGCGACATGTCTGGTATCACGTCGTCTTAAATTCGATTTAATAACTACCCATAGTGAGACGGAAAAAAAATCGGTAATTGGCAACTCCCCTATAATGGCAATCGAATATTATTTCTCTTTGAAGATCTCATTTAAACACCATAGCACCATTGAAAATTTTAATGAAAATTTATGATTTTGTTACAAAGGTAATAATGCAGTTGTTAACAAAATGACGATAGATTTATTGTTCTTTTATGTGTACCTGAAAGAGTATTTTTATGTGCATTCTTTTCACTTTATTCCAAAGATTTCTATCACCAAATTTATTTCTATCAGATGAACCCAACTGTAGTTGGATTTGAGGAGAATACCACGGTTAAGATGAACGTACTGACTTAATTAGTGTAACCTGAAATGTTTATATAATGTAGAATTTTGAAATCATAATGATATAATTACGTACAATGAAAGGATATAGAGTAAATCCACATGCGACAAAGTTTCCACAAATACATGGTTGAACCAAGCAATGAACAGCACTTTTATTGATTCTTTTTTATTATTCTTCATCTTGAGAACAACATGAGACCTTCAGCAATGAGCTTTACTCATACCTCAGAGTACGTTCAAGACGGTCCCAGTACAAGTTTGATTAAAAATCCTTTGTGAGGCTTTAATACCGTCCTCAAATCTTATATTGAGTGAGGGTAATTCGTTTCATAAATACATGTTTGATAATATACCACCAGGATATTCTTCATAATTCCGTTAAATTGACTTTGGGATCCAACGACCTGAAGATTTTACAGTTATACTGGCCTTTCACTGATACCGCCGATGTCTACTGAAATCAATGATGATTCTTGATAATGCCCTTCGGGAAGTTTCGAATTTAATTTTTATTCCGTAGTGCGACATTGTTTTAACAGCAGTCTAGGCTCCTTGAGCTAGCCGGCGAGCACTCCTTGACCCATCTTTCTAAAATCCGCCCTGTCATTTTCTTTCATTCGCAAAATTGTGGTCTTTGAGTTAGTAGTCTACCTGTATTGGATTTCATTTGTATGTTTATTATACTATTGGGAAACAGGATAGAAAAAGGGGAGGTTTGGGTACCAATAAACCGGTTTAACCCTACCACTAGCAAGAGCTAGTGGTAGGGTTAAACCGGTACCAAGTCCGGCTATTCCGAGTTCCTATCATTATTTATGTTTGTCTTTTGTCATTTTATTGTTTTTCTTGTGCAGAAATCAGGGAGTTTGTGGCATGTGATTGTAATTTTCGGCCATTGTGGATGTTTCCTGTTATCTTTCCAACGTTAATTCTTTTTTAAACGAATGTTTAAACAAATAAAACACTTGCAGCTTTCATCACAGCTACCAGAAGTGTGTGTGTCATAATGTACATTTAATATATTGAAGCCTTGTATGACAAAAGAATAATTTGACATATAAGTCTTATCTGAAGGATATAGCAAGTTAAAGCCTTCATTTTCCCTACACCTGTGTTAAATTTACATGATGGTGCTTTTCTATTGCTGATTATAACATTTAATATCATTTTCTTTTATATTAATTTGATTTGTTACATATACAACTTTTATTTTAACAGATATCTTTGAAAACATTTTTGATCTTGGAAGAGGAATTGAAGGAAATCCGGATATTGAAAAAATAATACATTTTTTAGAAGGAAAGTATCAGAATCTTAAAACTGAATCAAGATTTCTGGTTTTTGTAAAAACGAGGATGACGGCTAAAGCTCTTTCAGATAAAATGCCGGATTATTTCAACAGTCGTTATCTCACAGGATCACAAATCTCAAAGGAGGAAGGAGGTAAATATTTTTGAAAAATCCTTCATCTTGTTGCATTTAACTTAAACGAGATGCTTGCTATTTTTATCAATACCGATTATTCGTTAAGTGTAATATTGAATTATGAGAAAGCTTACGGAAGAAAAATTAATGAAGTATAACCCAATAAAAAAAATGTTCGGAAAAACATAAAATACAGTTTGTCTGAAGGGTATTCACCAACCCAGAATTTAGTATTTTAGTGCAAAAACAGACTTGATTTAGAAACTTGCACTTTCTCTATTTTGTTTTTTTTTAACTTAGCAGCATTTCCATCGTTCATAGCTCAGTCCTAGTTGAATTTTGACTTTTATTTAGATCCTTTTCGTGAATGGTGAATAAAAGGATATGGAGTAAATGCAAATGAGACAAAGTCTCTACAAATACATGGTAAAAAACAAGCAAAGGAACAACGCTTTTATTGTTGTTCTTCATCTTGAAGTCACCATGAGGCCTTCAACAATGAGCTTTGCTCATACCTCATAGTAAGTTCAAGACGGCCCCTAGCACCGGTTTAAGCGGAATTCTTTGCTTAATGTCGAGCAACGCTACATCCATGTCTTTCTTGGTCATGGGTGCGGGATTGTCAACAAACATCAATTAAACATCGTGAGTTGTTCTCTATCAGCGTTTACTTCGGTTAATTGACTTCCAAATGTTTTGATTTGATCTGCACTATAGAGACATACGTTGTCGAAATTGCATTTGCAGAAACTAAATTTACTGTATTGTGTTATCTGAAAAAAACACACAACAACAGAAGTAAACTAATGAATGTTCATGAAAAATAACCATCTTGATTGAACGAACAGTTGCATGGGATATAGTAGATGAAAACACAACATTTACTAAGTATTTCTACTCCCTATTTGATTAATTAATTGATTAATTAATTAGAATAATCGATGAAAAAGTACGCCCTCCTGGCTAAATTGTTGCAAATGCAAAAATCGTTATCGGTTCTTTTCCCTTCATTATCTATTTTGTAGATTTATCGATTCATAACATCTGCATTTATGTATGTATAAATTGGTTTACAAGAAATAAAGTTTTCTTATCTTCGTTCGGCAGTCTGTCGCTCGTCTTTCCGACGCCCGTCGTCAGTCCGTACATCCCAAATATTGCGGGCACCCCTTCTCTTGCATCTTTGATCTGATTGCAAACAAACCTCAATGTATAGTTGACTGACAACAATGCCTAATTGTGCACATAGTGATGTCAGAATACTTGATCCTTCTTTCACAGAGTTTTGTCTATTTTTTACTTAAAATCTATTCTAATTTAGTTCATGGACACTACTTCTTCCACATCTTTGATGCCATTGAAACCAAACTTCACAGGATTGTTGATTACAATTCCTAGTTGTTTGTACTGTTAATTCAGAATGATTCAGACATGACTAAAGCAATAATAATAGTACAAAACTACACAATCCAGTAAATTTTAAGTGATTTGATATAATGTGCAGGTCTAACTAGAGACGAGCAAACAGATATCGTAACAAGATTTCGTGAAGGCAAACATCTATGCGTAGTTGCAACATCTGTAGCAGCTGAAGGGTTAGACATACCAAAGTGTACTGTTGTGATCAGATATAGACTTATTCCAAATGAAATCAGCAGTTTACAAATGCGAGGTAAGATGAAAACCTTGAGTGAAATGCTAAGAAAATAGAATGTCTTACAATATCACGACAAATTTACCTACAAGTACACTTGTTTTAACTCTGAACGAAACTTTTACTCTTTAAATGACCATGGGCTATTTGCTGCCTATATGCGAATGTACGCTTTAAACAATGACTTAATTGGGTAATTTTTTTCACCGATAGTTTACCAAAATTTATCTGATTTGTAGAATTGCAATTATCTGAAAATAAATCATTTACATGTGAAGTAATCGATAAGTAATTGTTATAATAGATTAATATCGAATTCTTTATTCTGTATGTATGACCAGTAAATTAAATGTTAACATATTTACACTAAAATTTTCGGAAGACTTGCAAAAATATAAGAATAACAAACAAAACATTAAAAACCAACAAAATATTTTTAAAAAGAGATGAAAAAAAATTGTCTTCAAGCTTTCAAAATGCAATACAAAGCACAGTTAAATGTTATAGAGAAAGCTACGGCATTGTTTTGCCTGGAACCATTCAGACAAGTGTTTATAATGTCGCCAAGGCAACGTTTAATTTTTTTTTTATACTTTCTCAGACGGGACTCTAAAAGGCATTTCATTGGCTTTCAATATGGTTCGATGCATCCGTAAACATTTTTTTGCAGGTGAAAGTGGTTTTATACATTCGAACTCCTTTTGTTGAAATCTGGCCGGTCATCTACATTATTATCCTCTCGTCAATTCCTTCTCGGTGAAATGCATTTGCGAAGGTTCCGGAGTTAAACCGACCTTTTTAACAGACTACACATATCAAATTACTTAATTAATTGGCTCCTAACGGGGTCTTACTGTATCAAAACCATCTTTGACCTCCGACTTATTGATATTTTATTACGATAAAATGCTCAGTCTCAAATTGCAAACAAGTTCGTTTCGGAAATAGTCTATAATGCAAACTGGACCTGAAAAAAAAAGAGTAAAAACACTTAACTAATCCTTTTAATTGATATCGTTTATGTTCTGTAAAGTAATAAATGAATTACCATTTTACAATAAAATTTGGGATGTAAAATTTTTCGACATATTTTTCGTATTATTTTAGCGTTGAAATGTATTTTCTTTATATCAGCACTAAAACAAGGCGCCTTCGAATTGTGCAAATTTTGAAGCAAGAATTAAATGCGAAATTTATGAAATATGTGTAAATATTAGACAGAAATGTTCTTCGTAATTTTCATCATGACGTCATAAAATTTTTCCATTCCTTTGGTTTGCCATGTATTTGTACGGACTTTGTCTCATGTGCCTACTCTGTATTCGATCGTTGTTTGCTTAGCAAGGAACAGGCCGAGTCCAATATCTGAGTTAAGATGATTCAATGCTAGATTAAGTCTCATATAAAGAAGTCAATCGCAAGTTTAAGGGCGTCGTTAAGGAAGCTCGCTCCTCATGTGTTGGTATTTCCGTTAGATTTTCGGACTCCTCTGGTTTTATACATATAAAAATAATTTTTTTTTCTCCAATAGACCTCTTTTTCTTCCCAGTATTTCATTTTATACATCTTTATTAGCATTCTGTATAGTTACATTTATTGCTTTTCGTTTGTCACACTGATTCATGGTGAAACCTATGACAAATGCATAGGAGTTCATGATCAGTTTCTCCAAAATTTTCAATCAATTATATCTCTAATACGAGATCATCAACCTTTCATTTTTTTTCGCTGAAATAACTTCTTTTTCAATTTCTAACAAAAAATCAGATTTATTTGAAATTTTATTTATTTTCAAATTGGGTGGCGAAAACCCTAAAAAAATATATACTATTGATCATGAAGTTTCTATAATATATATGTAGTCGGTTACGAAACGACCATCTAAACCAAATATACGGTTTCTATTGTTAGGGAGAATTCGACAAAAGGGTGGCGAAGATGTTATGGTCGGGAGTCAAGAAGAAATTGAAAAGGAAGACATTAATGTTGAACGACAGTTTCTGATGCAAGAAGCCATAAATGAAGTATTGAAAGAAGATTTAAAGGCAACCATTTCTGTGAAAGAACGTAATATTTTTGAAATGGAGGAAGAAGAGAGGAAAATACAAAAAAATAACCCCAATGAGGAAAACAGGGGGCAGTTTTATGTTGGATGTAAAAAATGTTCAAACACTAGTTTTTGTATAGTAGATGGGCAGTTTATTAGAAGGATCAAAAAGACACACGTCATTGTTTGTAACAAAGCAATATTTGCAACTATTGAAAGAAGAAAAACCAAGAAATCTGTTGTTTTTGATGATGCATGTATAACAAAAACTGATAAGGTTTTTGGATTTAAATGCGGACACAATTGGGGATCAATCTTGATTTATCAAGGATGTGAATTCGTCGCCCTGTCGCAGGATTACACTCAAATTATTGAAAAAGAAACACAAAACCCTCTCAGTTTTACAAAATGGTCCGAAGTGGCCACTGAGTTTCCTCTTGATGACATAACAGATGACGAAATGATCGAATACCGTTCTCAACCAACACCTGATATACCTCAGGTAGAGTAATTACAAAGTAAAACTGACAAGTGTATTTCAATATAATTTGTAATAATCTTAACAAAAAAAGTAACGAAAAAATGACTTTGCATATATGAAAAGCAAGAACTTGTTTATTAGATTTATGCTAAAAATGTTCAGTGTAAAACGTTGAACTAACAAATGACGACAACAGGCATGCATAAAAAAATTCATCTTTAAGCAAAGGAGAAATAAATAGAATTTACTACATACCATTACAAAGTCAGTCTGGAAAGCAAGTTCTGTCTATATTCATTAATTGCAAATTGTCCTCGCCAATAGTTCCAGGGAATTTATTTCGGAATTATTGGACATTTCTGCTATATACATTCTCATTTAGAGACAAAAATCATATTCTTTGGATTTAGCTTGCGCTATGTGCACCTTGGTATAGCTATTGTCATCCTACATACAATTGCATTTCGTGATGTCATTTTTGGACAGAGTACGAACATCACACTGGTTCAGGTTGCACCTGTGGGGTACAGTTTTTATTATAGTAGCGCATTTTAGCAGAATGGCCTTTTCTTGATCACATTTTTAATATTGATTAGAAAATTATCAAAATTACATCAATTATTTTTGCTTTGCAAAAGGCTTCCAGTTTCTGATTCAAGTAGCAAAATACGCTTTGCTTTGTTCATTCATTTCTTTCAAGATGCATAACAAAACTTTGTAACTAAGTTTTATTTTAAAATTACACGCAAGCCATTACATTCTTTTATGTAATATATGTTAATCAATTCTCAGTAATTTGCATATATGTTTAGCACTTACATGTATATATGTTAACGCCATAGAACGATATGAAATTTGTCTGTTTTGCGTTTTTATTTCTATTTTAAAGTAAGGAAAATAGAAAGTCACATTCTAGACTATATATGATAACATCTGATACCAAATTACAAAAACAGGATAACAGCAAACACCTACAATGGCCAGGAACTACAATCACATGCTACAATTTACAAGCAAACTGCACCAGAAAAACAAATAATGAAAACAAGAGACAAACATAAAAAACGATAGGAACTCGGGATAGCCGGTACCAAGGTACGACTGGTTTTGAAAGATTCATTACTATATTGTGATTGCTAAACTATTGCTTAAAAGATGTGTATCACACTTCTTATACTTTCAATAATAAAATGTCGTAACTTTCATTTTTTTTTTTTTGTTCGACAAAACAAATGAATATGAAGTTACAAAAAATGAGGTAGTAGATCTAGGGTAGGGAAAATAATTCTTTAAATCAATAAGGCGCTTGAAACACTCAGTTTCATTAATGATTTCAAAGCATTGATGTGAAAAAGAATTAAAATCATCTATGTTACTTAGAGACTTAGTATTTATTTATGAAAATGATCTAAACAAACATACAAGTGATTTTAAGAGTTGTGTCCCTTCACCTAAGCCAATCTCCTAAAATATCACGTATTTGTTGGAAACGTTTTCGAGTTGTAATTTTATTGTTAAATATAGGTGTAACATGACAAGACTTACACATCCTATTGCATGGGACTCGATGCAGGTATTAGCGGGAAGTGGGATTGGCCATTGTGAATAACCGGGTAACGGGATTGTGGAAAAAAGAGCACACAAAAATTGGAAAGGATGTGAAGAGGGAACCACTCAAAGTCTGGCCTGTTAAAAGGGAAAAGGTTGCCACTTTAAGAGTCTTTGCCGAATATTTTCCCGCTCGGGAATCGGGGACTATGAAAAAAAATTGACGGAATTTCGGAAAAGGGACCCCCATCGAGACTCCGTTTTGCAGTTTAAACATTTAAACAACAATTCAGACTACTTTTGAAGTTTACACGTTATTATATATATGTCCTTTTTGGAATAATATATTTTTGCCGTGAAATGAGGAAAAGTCGTAAATAATTATTAATTTTGTTTGTAAGCCACCGTTTAAAAGGTAAAAAAACTCCCATTTTGCATAGTGGGGTGAAGACATAACCTCTCATAAAGTTAACTTGGAGCAGTCATGACAACTTTGACCTGTTTAGCCATGACTGTTCTACCCATGTCTGTTCTGGCCAAGACTGTTCAACATTAGTCTGTTATAAGTCTGTTCTTGCTATTCCTGCTCTCAGCTGACCTGTCGAATCAATGATCGCTCTCATACCAGCTCTTGTCACAACCCTGACAAATATTCATAACTTGTCCAATACTTACACGTGTACCATATGTTTAAATTTATTTATATATCATAAAAACAAAATAATATTTTGTTATGTGGTAGAAACGACCAATAAATTATTGTAAATTGTAAAGTCAGTAAAGATAAAACAAAATTAGCTCAAAATTAACTTTTGATAAGATGAAAAATAATAATTTTACAAATTAATACAATATATGACTTATCTGACAATAATGAAGTCCAAGTAAATATCCAAATGAATAGTTCACTTAATTCCACCAATAAATGTCCAATAGAATACTCCTTATAATCCTCACTAAATAGTTGATAATAGATTCACAATAATTGATGTCGATTTCCAATACAAAAGATGTGCGTGATAATCCTGTATAAACTAATTAATCCTGTATAAACTTATTAAACTGACTGACCCAACCCTTTTCTGCTACCTTATATAAATACATTTATTATTTCTAGAAAAATCTATCCACAAGATACGACTGGAACATTCTAATCAACTGACAATCACATGACTAGAATGATTATGTAAGGAAAACCTCTAGAAAACTCTATGTGTTAAATATTAAATATAAATTCTAGAAATTTCTATATGTTCTAAGGTGTAATAATCTTGACCATTGTTTATTGTAAACAACTTACATAACTGGGCCAAACAAATAATATAATATTAAGGGCGTTCAAAATAAAAACAATGAATAAAATGCATTATAAAATATTTACAACATTTAATTACCTATAACACCCCCCCCAAAGAAAATGTTTGAATGCAATGAAAAACATTTAAAATAAACAATGAGGTGTTATGAAATTTATCAAACTCTTGACAATGCATCTGCAATGACATTATCTTTTCCTTTAATATGTCTTATGACTAGATTAAAACCTTGCAAAGTCAAACTCCACCTCAAAAGTCTTTGTTTTTTTATCTTTCATTTTATGAATAAATTTAAAAGGGTTGTGATCAGTATATACAAAGATAGGCTGAATTGAAGCTGTAACATAAATTTCAAAATGTTGCAAAGCCAAAATCAAAAACAAACATTCTTTTTCACTGGTGGAGTAATTTCTCTGGTGTTTATCAAATTTTCTAGATAAATAACAAATAGGATGGTCTATACCATCTTTACCTTCTTGTAATAAAACACCGCCAGCAGCAAGTTCACTTGCATCTACTGCTAATTTAAATTGACAATCGAAATTATGTGTTGCTAAAACTGGCGCACTTTCTGGGATGGCTTTTAGTTCTTCAAATGCTGTATCACAACTTTTAGACCAAATGAACTTTACATTTTTTCTCAATAGTTTAGTCAAAGGCTCACTAATAGAAGAGAAGTTTTGACCAAATTTTCTATAGTATCCAGCCATTCCCAGAAAAGGCATCAATTGTTTCTCATTCTCAGGTTTAGGAAAACTAGAAATAGCACTAATTTTAGCATCAATAGTTTTTACCTGACCCTGACCTAAATCATGTCCTAAATAATTTACATAAGCACATCCAAATTCACTATTAGAGAGATTGACTGTTAACATAGCACTGCTGAATTGAACAAAAAGCTGAAACTTTGGAAATTGCTGCACGTTTAGCTGATGATTTTTCACTTACATATAAAACACATTTTTTTAATAAACCACAAAAATTTTTCAGAAATAACAATTCCACAAATTTTTCAACCAAACCTATAAATGATGTAAATAGTAGGCAACGTCCAGTAAATAGCTCGTCCAAGTCCTATCCTCCCTCACAGCTCAGAGACCAGCTCAGAGTCGATTTCTTGTAATTATTGTAAGAAGGAAGGCCATTTGATATCTGACTGTTATAGGTTAAAGCAAAAGAAGGAAAGTGAAGTAAAACCCAGTGGTTTTGTTGAGTCGTCACAATGTTTGCCTCATTTTGATACAGATGTGCATAGTTCTTTTTCTGAGGTGAAGTCTGTTTCTGATCCTGTTAGTAAGGTCGAGGTCAAATCCCCATCTAGTTCCATCATGGAGATTTTTTAACCATTTATTAGTGATGGTTTTGTGTCGCTTTCGAGTGATTTTTGTAATTCTACCTCTATTCAAATTCTAAGAGATACCGGAGCCTCTCAGTCTCTTTTGTTGGCGAAAACCCTGCCGTTTGATGATATTTCTAGTACTGGTAGAAATGTTCTTATTAAAGGGGTAGACTCTAGTGGTTACATGTATACTGCTATTCCTCTCCATAATGTTTATTTGTCTTCGGATATTGTTTCTGGACCTGTGACCTTAGGTATCAAGTCATCATTGCCCTTTGAAGGTTGGTAATGATTTAGCTGGGGATAAAGTTCTAAGAAATCCTATTGTGACAGACAAGCCTTCTTTTGATCAAGTTTCTGATTCTGCTTAACAGGAGTTTTCTGAGTTGTATCCTGCCTGTGCAGTTACTCGTGCTATGAAAAAGAAATGTGTTGAAGCTCAGAAAGTTGAGGAAAATAGCACTGATGGTTTTGATTTGTCGGATACATTTATGAGTCATCTTAGTGATGTTGGTGTCAAAACAAGCGAGCCCTTGGAGTTTTCTGATAGTTCATTGGTTCAAGGTGATGGTTTTTCTATGTCTACCTTTAACAGTGAGCAACATAAGGTCCCTGAAATTTCATGTCTTTTCAATAGGGCTGTTGATGAAAGTGAGTGTTCGCAAGAACCTGTTACTTATTTCACCAAAAATTGTATTCTTATGCGTAAATGGAGACCTTCTGATGTATCTGCTGATGCAGAATGGGCAGTAAAGTATCAAATTGTAGTACCAAAGGTGAATAGAGCTGAGATATTAAGCATGGCCCATGATACTCCCTTGTCAGGACACTTAGGTATTAATAAGACTTACAACAAAATTTTAAATTATTTTTATTGGCCTAATATTAGAAAAGATGTCTCTAATTACTGCAAATCTTGTCATACATGTCAGTTAGTAGGGAAACCAAGCCAAGTTATTCCAAAAGCACCTCTTCAGCCAATACCTGCCTTTGAGGAGCATTTTAGTAGAATTTTGATAGATTGTATAGGTCCTTTACCAAAGACTAAATCTGGTAATCAGTACATGTTAACTATCATGTGTGCATCCACAAGGTTTCCTGAAGCTATTCCATACAAGAAATATGAAGACTAAGACCATAGTTAGGGCTTTAACTAAATTTTTTACTTTGTTTTGGCCTACCTAAATCTATTCAATCAGACCAAGGTTCAAACTTTATGTCAGGCATTTTCCAACAAGTAATGTATGAATTGGGCATTAAACAGTATAGATCATCTGCATATCATCCTGAAAGTCAAGGCGCCTTAGAGCGATTTCACCAAAGCTTAAAAAATATGATGCGGACCTACTGTTTTGACACAGAGATTATGTTTCAGACTTTCGCACTAATTTTGTAAAAGCTTGTGAACTTGCGAATAAAAATCTTAAATCCAGTCAAGAATCTATGAAAGCCAAGTATGATCAAAATTCTGTAAAACGTAATTTTGACACTGGTGATAAAGTACTTGTTTTACTTTCTGTTCCTGGAAAGCCACTTGAAGCAGATATTTTGGTCCATATATTGTTGAAAAGAAAATCAGTGATTTAAATTATATTATTAAAACACCTGACAGACGTAGACATAATAGGTTGTGGATTGAATGACATCTTGTAAAAATTTTATTGCTGACTTTCAAAAATTTTATATTTAACCAAAATGTTTTATTTTTACAATTTCGAAGATCCCGGATGAGCCCCCAATTTCTGTTATGTGGTAGAAACGACCAATAAATTATTTTGAATTGTAAAGTCAGCAAAGATGAAACAAAATTAGCTCAAAATTAACTTTTAATAAGATGAAAAATAATAATTTTACAAATTAATACAATATATGACTTATCTGACAATAATGAAGTCCAAGTAAATATCCAAATGAATAGTTCACTTAATTCCACCAATAAATGTCCAATAGAACACTCCTTATAATCCTCACTAAATAGTTGATAATAGATTCACAATAATTGATGTCGATTTCCAATACAAAAGATGTGCGTGATAATCCTGTATAAACTAATTAATCCTGTATAAACTTATTTAACTGACTGACCCTACCCTTTTCTGCTACCTTATATAAATACATTTATTATTTCTAGAAAAATCTATCCACAAGATACGACTGGAACATTCTAATCAACTGACAATCACATGACTAGAATGATTATGTAAGGAAAACCTCTAGAAAATTNATTAAATTTAAATTCTAGAAATTTCTATATGTTCTAAGGTGTAATAACCTTGACCATTGTTTATTGTAAACAAGTTACATAACTAGGCCAAACAAATAACATAATATTAAGGCCATACAAAATAAAAACAATGAATAAAATGCATTATAGAATGTTTACAACATTTTATTACCTATAACAATTTGAATAAATGAAATATATAATTTTTAAATCAATATACAATTATTTAGGTAAATTGTAATTGTAAATTGTAGGAAACATATCAATAACTATCAGATTATGTTAACTGAAACAAAATTGATTATTGAAAACATCGCTTAATAAGATAGTTATTTATTTTTCGTTTAAACGGTTTCGGCTCGAAAAAAGGGAAATTCCGACACATCTAATTTAATATCCAGTTAAAATTCTAGGCCTAGAACGGCTTTGCCCAGAGTAGACCTGGCAAGAATGGTCATGAAAAGAACAGACCTGGCAAGAACGGTCATGGCCAGAACAGATTTTGGTAGAACGGTCATGGCTAGAACAGACATGGTTCTAGGACCAGAGCAGTCATGATTATAGGACTGTTCTAAGTCTGTTACAAGTTAACTACGAGATTACTGTGAGCTGTTCTCGTGACTGCTCTCCAAGTAAACTTGGACGAGAGTCACTGTATAGAGGCTGTCATATGCTTTACATGTACAATTTTTGACGACAAAAGACAAATTTAATTTCAGATGAATGATTCATCCATTTAGGAATTCTTAATGAAGAAAATAAAATACCATTATGCAGAAATTACATTTCCTGACACGGATACTTTTTTCCACTGAAGCAACAAGTTAACAATATTCAGAACAAGCAAAGTGAGCAGTTTAGAACAATTATTGTTGTTGCTTCATTGTTGCTTCGGTATTAATTTGTACTAAACAATGAAGGGATATGGAGTGAATGCACAAAGTCTATACCAATACATGGTTAAACCAAGCAATGGAACAGCGCTTTTATTGTTGTTCTTCACCTTGAAGTCACCATGAGGCCTTCAACAGGCTTCGCTCATACCTAATAGTAAGTTCAAGACGGCCCCTACCACCGGTTTGGGGTTTCATTGCTAGATCTTGAGAAATGCTACATCCATACTTTGCACTCATGAATGCGAGATCGTCAACAGACATAAACTTCCAAGGTGTTTTTACAACTGCTGTCATCCGGTGCCCAACAAAGAGACCTACAGAAGACAACCACAATATATAAACAACCCCGAGGCATCGATTCCATTGCTAGAAAACCTGGCATTATAAAAGAGTGAAATATGGGTATTATAAACAGATGGTCAGAAAAGCATTTTGAAATTACTAAAAATAACATGCCAAAATTTTGAAAAAATTATGAGTATAAATATGAGAAAGTCCCTCAAGATAAAGTTAAGTATAACTGAAATATATATATAGAACTTACATCTCTCTCACGAGAAATCCTTTTACGGATTGTAAATCTATTTTACTTTAATCTATTTCTATCATATTATCGGAGAACTGATTTTACTCTTACCCTTTCGGAAAAAAGCAAAAGATGCGTGATGGTCAATTTTTAAAGCTTTGCGTCAAAAGATTGGTAATGAAACAACAAATACGGCAATTGTAGCTAATTTTAGAGCTTATGTCTCTTCAGTGCAGATAAACTCAAATATTTCGAAGACAACAATAGAAAGAGCTGATACAGAATTAATTATCTTTAGTGCTAAAGATACTAAATATTCTAGATTTAAGGAGGTAGACCTTGGTTAAGGGACACAACTCTTAAAAATCACTTGTATGTTTGTTTTGTAAAAATATATTCTAAGCTTCTAAGTAACATAGATGATTTAAATTACTTTTCTTATCAATGCTTAAAAAGAATCAATGAAACTTACTGTTGCAGCGCCTTACTGATTTTAAGAGTTATCTCTCTTAACCAAGATCTACAACCTTAAGGTTCTGCAGGGTATTAATTTCCTATTATAGAATTTTGTGAAAATTTCTGTGTAAAAACATAAATATGCATTATTGTTAAAAATATATTATAAAATTTAGGGGTCACCGTGCTTTTAAGCGCACAAAACAGAAATTGAAAATTTAAAGATTTTACATAGAATTGATAGGATAAATGATTATATGAGAGGATAGCTTGAAAAATCCATGATAGGTTGTGTTCATACTTTGCACATGTTTTGAAATCATAGAAATAATAAAAATTAGGGGTTGCCGTTGAAATAAGAAAGATGAATTGCGAAATGTTCATTTCTCTAGTAATATCTATATGAAATTCTTGTATCAAATTATATCACTTGTATAATTTCTGTGTTCTGTAAATCCAGCAGCAGATTTAAAGCACATGTTTTTAGTTCACCTTTTTGGAACGAAAATGATGTAAAAGTGATAAGTGATAAGGAATTAAAATTTCAAATACTCTGGAAGTTTCTTTACATTTTAAATAACTATATTTTGTTGAATTTCTTGATGTATGAAAACCTAAATGAACAAGTATTAGACAAAAATGGCGGAATTATACCACTGAGACACCTTAAGACATTGAACTTTTTTGGTAATCAGTTTTCAGACAAGCATAGAATATGGCGCGGTATCAGGGTCAAAAATAATTAATTACGTATATACAAA
>MJUU01042731.1:0-45573 GCA_002080025.1 Modiolus philippinarum
CTGAGAAAATAAAAAAAAAATCTATTGACACTATCCGGCTTTCGTACCCTTAGTAAGCCGAGTAATGTTTAGATAAAAGTAAAATGTCAAAATATAAAACAACTGAGACTAAACATTGTCCTGAACCATGACAAAACATTTTAAAATGTTAATTAAAATCGAAATTTAAAACAACTGAGACTAAACATTATCCTGAACCATGACAAAACATTTTAAAATGTTAATTAAAATCGAGATAATTTAGCGTATGGGATAGAGAAGTGCAACAATAGAACTGTCCTGAAACACCAGTTAGACGGAGAGTTTTTCTGCACGAGTAAACGGGGCAAGTCCGAGTACTTGACCTGATTACGAGTGTGTCACGGGTGTTACGAATAATTTTATTGTTACAAGCGTACTGTACCTTTTCATTCAAGAAAAAACATACCCATAAATGAAACAACGGCAGTAGAATACCGAAGGAACAAGGGAAGCGAAGACTACAAAAATCGAAATCCGAAGACATGGCAAAAACGGCAACAGAGAAAAACAAAGACAAAACAAGGACGTGAGACAGCTACAAGCATGGAAATAAAAAGACGACATTAAAAACTGAGGCACTCATAGTGTGAACTCCCGTGAAAACCGGGAGTGACATCAGGTGCTCCGGAAGGGTAAGCATGTCCTGCTCCGCTAACTGCACCCGTCACACTATCAGTGAGTCAATCAAGGGTTGAGTCAAAACCGGTTATGTCAAATCCATGAAGACGTGAAATCTAGCTGAAAATGTCCGTTTTCATTTGGGACACAGACACGTCATATCTGTCAATGATATCATGGTGACTGCCATAAAATTTCTGAAGGGATGAAAGCAACAAAGGCTGAACAAATCCCTGACTAAGCAACTTTTGGGACAGTGCTTTTGCTCTATTCAAAAAAATCGCTGTATAAACTACATGCGCGACAGTAACGAATCAACTGTGAAATGTACACTCCATAGGCTGGAGAGGTAGGTATATTGCTGCTCAGAAAGGGAAACATCACAATTGGGAAGTTAAAATCATCACGTTTGTCATATAACTTAGATTTCAAACGTCCATCTTCATCAATGTATATAAACAGATCTAAAGTACGAAGCTGAAGTAGGTGTGTCAGTAGTCTCTTTAATTTCAAGCTCATTGGGATAGATCTAGTGTAAATATTCCTTGAATTTTGGATTATTAAGAGAAAGTACATCGTCTATGTAGCGGAAGCTGAAATTAAAGGACTGGGCTAAATGTTTTTGTTTTTTTCTGTGTTAGCCCTTGTAAAAACTTGGCCTGATACGAGAAAAAAAAAGAGATCAGCTAAAAGCGGCGCGCAGTTAGTTCCCATGGTAATCCCGATTGTCTGTTGAAAAACGCGACCTCCAAATTCGACAAAAATATTATAAAATAATTGAAATATTATAAAATAATTGAAATAATTGAACAAAATACCCAAACATGTAATTAGAATAGCAATGCATAAAACGCCAAAAAAAAAAAAGATATATTTGAAGACGTTGTTAATGTACTGCTGACTTCTATTCGGTGTTTACAAACAAAAAGTCCGTGGGGATTACAACTTTTACACCTTGCTTATATTAGGTAGGTCAACTCGGGTCATCTATTTCATCAAGTTACTTGGTCGCCCTTAAAATAGGACAATCCACCACTTAAAAATTTTCACCTGCCTGAAACAAACTGTGAAAATGCACATGACTGCAGACTTTTGAGCATGCAATAAACGGCGAATTCAACATTTTTGAGTTATGTATGGTCACTCCTGATTTACATACCAAATATGATAATGATTGGTTGAAAGATATACCTTAAATCGTAAGAATTCCATGTTCTAAAGGAAGTGGAACAGACTTTACTTGTCGTCTCCATTCGCATCATACCTTGAATGAAGATTGCTTATCTTTTCCGTTCTTTACTTTACTTTTCATTGCGAAAAGCAAAAGGATTGGACAACAAGTTTTTGCAACTTAGAAACTGTCCTCTCCTAATACATAGCATAAATGTAACAATCATTACAATTACAGTAGGGTGCAGACATAACCTCTTCGGTCCAAGTTAACTTAGAGCGCTGTCACGAGAACATCTCAAAGTTAACTTGAAGTTAACTTGGAGCAGATTTAGAGCAGTCCTAGAATCCTGTCTGCTCTGGTCCTACAACCATGTCTGTTCTAGCCATGACCGTTCTATCTGAATCTGCTATAGCCATGACCGTTCTACCTAAGTCTGTTCTAGCCATGACACGCATATGCAGAATCAAAATTCACAGTAACTTCGGTATTTAGTTATTTCTATCTAAGTCTGCTCTGGTCATGACTGTTCTTGCCAAGTCTGTTCTGGTAATGACTGTCTTTGCTAAATCTGCTCTGGTGATGGCCGTTTTGGTACTAGAATTTAAACTGGATATGAAATTGGATATGTCAGAATTTTTTGTTTCTAACTCTCTTATGTTTGGAAAAGGGGAATAACTCTTACATTTTTAAATTTACCTTGATGAACACAGGTAAATAATTATCCGCGAATAAGAGCACTTGGCGGCAAAATCCCGGGGAAAAATGCAATCTCATATCTGAATAATTTATTTCATAATTCTATTCGTCATTTTTTAAATTTAATTTTGTTTTTATACCATAACTTAATTTGAATTACGTGTATATTGGGTACGTTATGAATATTTGTCAGAGCTGTGACAAGAGTTGTTGTGAGAGCTGTCATAGCTATAACAGGTCAGCTGAGAGCAGTCATGTCCAGAACAGACTTTAGTAGAACGGTCATGGACAGAACAGACTTGGGTAGAAAGGTCATGGGTAGAACAGGTCAGAGCAGTTATGGCTCTGACAAGAACGGTCAAGATTCTAGCTATGACCATGACTGGTCAGAACTGTCAGGTTTCTAGAGCAGACTTACAGCAGTTCTTGAGCAGACTTGATACCTGTTCTAAGTTAACTTAGAGGAGCTTTTATGACTGCTATAAGTTAACTTTATGAGAGGTTTTGTCTGCACCAGCATGAACGTCTAATGTAAGAAAAAGAAAATACAAGTAAACATGAAATTAACGAAAATTTCCATCTTATATATATATTGACCATGCTTAAATTAAAAGTTCAGCTTATTTCAACTCTTTTATAGTTCTATATATCATTTTGTCAATAACCGATAAAAGAAATATAGGACATTTTGTTTTTGATACGGACTTATTCTTGGCGTAACGCATCAACCGCGCGATTACGGGCTTGCTTAATATACTTTTCTTGAAAAAAGCCGTATCAAAAACAATATGTACTGTATACCATGTATAATAATACGGAAGTTTAATTCTTTTATATGGTTCATTTTGTGAATTTTTTAGAAAGTTTTGAAAGAATTTCATTTTTGTATATTGACTAGTTTTGACAATGATTTTAAACAAATCCTTGTTTTTTTTTGTTTTTTTATTCGAAAAAAATCATGCAAAAATTAAATTTTTGTATATTTCAGCACAGACAGTACAACGGGGGTACAATTCGAAATGATATTTCTCTGATTGAATTGTATACTGGTTTGCAGTTTGATCAATATGTAAATACTATAACTCTATCCGACAGTCTGAACAGCGACCCAGACCCAAATAAAAACGATGAATGCACCATTACCGGTTGGGGCGTGACAATTAGTGGTTGTAGGTATAGTTGAAATATTATGTAACGCATGATCGACTTTGAAAAAAAAAATAATTTCGTTGTCATTTGAACATTGGAGTCTACAACTCACTCAAATTCACACTTACACCACAGCAACATATTCACATATCAACAACTAATAAGATTTAAATGACAGAGACAACAAAGAAGACAGTGAACATGCTTTCATGTTTATATAATCAGAAAAGGGTGGCCTGCATGCAAGGGAGTCGAAAGAATACTTTCTGTAGATATAGTCAATATTTTTAAATCTTAAAAGGGTTACCAGAAAAGCATAGGGTAATTTAGCTTTATTTTCACGACAAAAGGATATCTTATCCCAGAACTTCCAAGAAATGATACTATGGGTGAATATTGAACAGATATATCATGATAAGGAAGGGTATTTGCCAAAAATACAAGTCGCAGTAAAATTTAGACACAAGACTTGTATTTTTGGCAAATACCCAGACGTTCATGATATATCTGTTTAATTACACCGAATGTCTGTATCATTAAAGCGCACAGATGACTCCGGGATAAATACCACGGTAAAGGGGTATTTGCCAAAAAAAAAAAAAAAAAAGACACCGGCTATTAACCAATCAGAATACAGCTTACTTACATAAGGTGTAATTATGTAATTATTATACATCATGTAAGAAAGTTTCATTAAAATTGCAATTCTACTATTGAAACATATTGTTATAAAGCATTTATAGCGTCAGTATAATATGCATCGGCATATAACTCGTTTACTATGCATTAGGTCACATGATCCAATGGAGGAGCTTTCTTCTTGGTTGACAATATAATTTCATTCTTTGACATCAGCAGTTTTTTCAATATGTCTTTAATATAAATTAGGAAGATAATCTGGAGGAGCTTTCTTCTTGGTTGACAATATAATTTCATTCTTTGACATAAGCAGTTTTTTCAATATGTCTTTAATATAAATTAGGAAGATAATCTATCTTTTTTGGCTGTCGTCTGCAACAAACTAATAAACACCAGTCACGCGGCTGGCTAGCGTTTTTCTGGGTTGTCACAGTTTTTTCTGATTAGGTTGAAATAGATGATTATACATATATATTAACATGAAATTAACTTCAAAATTTGTAACAAAAACATTCAGAGTAATAATAAAAATAATAGTAGGTTTTCCATGTCATATGCCAAAATATGTCCATACGTAAGAAGGCATTAGGTCGTGCATTATGTCTTCTTACCTTGGAGCATATTTTAGCATATTAGGTCATACATTAATGTCTTCTAACCTTGGAGCATATTTTAGCATATTAGGTCGTGCATTTTGTCTTCTAACCTTGAGACATATTTTGGCATACTACACGGAAAACATACTATTATTGTATAAATAAATCAGGGTTGTCGGATATGACTTCTTTTAAATCGGATTCATACACAAGAAGACCTAAGATACAGAACTTACCAAATAATTTTCTCTCGATGATAGGCTAAGAGTGACTTTCGATGAACATTCATATGAGAAGAGTGCAAAAATCTTCAAGATAACTTCCGAAAAATATTAAGTGATCTATATACGGATTTTTGCATCAGTACATGGCTCATGTAGATTAAATGCTCACGACTTTTGTCCACCCCCGAAAATAATACTTTTGAATAAATGTTGATAAAATACTAGTATCTATTTCGTTTCAGCATTAGCAAGTACCCTACAATATGTAGTAAAACCAGTGATTACAAACGATTACTGCAGGTCATTTTTTGGTAGTTATGTTCTTGATTCAAACATATGTGTTTTTACGGAAGGACCAGAATCAGCATGTAATGTAAGTATGTTAAAACTTATAATGTAATGAAATGGTTTCATGTTGAAAAATTCTAACAAGAAAGACTTCTATTCAGATCGATTGAAACTAGACTTTACGCAAGCTCAGGAGTTCCTTGCACAGGAAAGATGTAAATACATAATAATACAACAAACACTGATCTGCGATTGCAAGCATGTGCAAGGGTTGAAACTTCATTTAATTTTCAAGCAGCACTGTATAAAAACAAGATTTGAAAAATAACTTTTAATAAGTGTTCATACGAAAAACATATAAGGACTGACTTTCGGGTGGGGGTTTACTTTCAATATATTGGTATTCGGGAATGTGTGTTTTTTTTTTGTTTTTTTTTTTGTCGATTTGTCAGGATTTAGTATGGATTTTAGGTATCATTAGTATCTTTTGGGGTGTTTTTATAACTTGAGTATAGTTTCGGGTATATATGAAAAAGAAAGGAAATGGGGTAAATGTCAAGGAGACAACATCCCATATCCAGGTTAAAACGACCCAAAACAAAACATCTAGGGGTCACCGTACGGTCTTCAACACAGTGAAAAAAATATTTTGTTGGTGCACATGAAAAAAATAAATATTTTTTTTCGCGCACAGCGCGGAAACAATTTTCTGTCCAGAAAAAAACCATAAGCCCCTCTCCTTTTCAGGTTAAATGGTCGGTCCCTAATGAGAGCATACTGAGAAAAAGTGATATTCACCCTCAATGCTCTAACCATTACACGACAGACAAATACGTCAGTTTCTTTCAATATTCTTGTAACGGCCCCTCTCTATTTCTTTTGTATGTGCATTAACTTTAACTGGCGTATAATGGATCTTTCCTTTTTTGATTTGGGTATATCAGTATAAGGGACCGACCATATAACTTGAAGGGGGGGGGGGTTAAGGTTTTTTTCTAAAAAAATATTTTAGATCTGATTTTATGTGAAAAAAATATTTTGGCTGCCAAAGTGATGAAAAAATATTTTCTGAAGGAGGCTTTCTGCCCAAAAAAATAATGTCAATATTGAAAAAAAAATATTTTGTTGATACATGTGAAAAAAATAAATAATTTTCGCAAAGCGCGAAAAAAAATTTCTGTCCAGAAAAAAAAACCATACCCCCCCCCCCCCCCCCCCCCNCCCCCCCCTTCAGGTTAAATGGTCGTACCCTAAGATCGTTTTGATTGGATATACATTTTTTTGAAAAATAACATTTTTTCACTTCTAGCTGATATACCTTACATTGATCAATGTATTCTTTGTTCAATCTGGTTAAAATATATTTGTAAATTATCCGGTTGTAAATTAAGGTGACCAAATCCTAACTTATTCGGTAAATTTTACTTAGTCGGTAAAGTTTTAACATGAGACATCCGTGAACTTTTATCTTTAACTTCATTGAAGATACCATTAACTAATATATCAGGAGAATTAAGAAATAACACAACACCGAAGTTACTGTTATTTTAGATTCTGCATATGCGCATTTCGACAACTTATGTCTCTTCAGCGCAGATCATATCAAAACATTTGGAAGTCCATAAATCAAAATACTGTAAAAGCTGACAGAGAACAAGAATGAGGTTTAAAATTTTAACCATGTTTAATTGAAATTTGGGTTGCAAAGATGTTCTATTCACTCCTGATTAGCATGCAATTTTTGTAGATTTACAATAAACACCGTTGATTTCTTTGATAAATTTTAATTGCTAATGTTCGTGAGGGTCAATCAGAGTCGCTGGTGGTTTTTCCAGCTCCGCATACCTTGCTGCCGTATAGGACAATATCCACTACTACGATATCAAATTATTTTCAAGATTATTGCAAATGTTATCCAAAGATAAATTATTTTTAACCTTAGACCATGCCTTAGATTATTTTTTTATAAAAAGTTACCATTATAATTTATTGTTTTTCTAACATAACAGTATGACTTAACAGTTTCAATAGTTTAAGCTTCATATATTTCACCCCTGATTTTTTTCATCCTTCTCCTGTCCTAATGAATTTTTCGCCGATTTTTTAATCCTGGAATTTTTTTTCGGAATTCCTGTAGCCCCCAAAAATCAAATTAATTCTGTGAGGGAAATTTCATTCTTCTATTTTCAGGGTGATAGTGGAGGACCTATGTCTTGTGGTACAGGACAAAACGCAGTCTTGGCAGGAATAACATCCTTTGGTGCGGGCGGCTGCCCAGAAGGAGCTCCTAGTGTTTACACGCGTGTGTCTTACTTTCGGGATTGGATAAGAACCAATGCTGGCGTGTAAATATAACATGATATTACACTTTTGAAATAAAGGAGTCGAATATCCTGTATTTTTGTTCCATTCTTTGAATATTTTAAGGATTCCAAATGAGTAAATCAGATAAGCTACGCAAAGTGCAGCATTTTTAGGATCGCTGTATCGCTCACCTGGGCCATGGCAAAATAATCCTTATATTTAAGGTTTCAATTTCAAGCTGTTAAGACACAGATATGATATTTTATATGATCTAAAGTTAAACTTTATTTCCCACCTGCAGCTACTTTGGATGTCATCTCTCTTGAAGGGTACCACCCAAGAACTATTGTAACCCAGATGAGTCATTCCACAATAAAGGGCCACTTTTGTGTGATACAGTTAGGAAAAAATAAACTGCCATCTTCAGAAAAAATTCTTGTGCTGATATGTTTTCATATATGTTACATTTCAAAATATCATAAAAAAAGAAGATACATTTTTAAGTATAGTGCCCATGGCAACCAATTAAAATTAAAAGTGTGATGGATGTTACAGGACGGAATATTTGATAGTTTTTGAACTTTAAAACAGGAAAATCTTTAAATTGTATTCTTATTAATGATCTAAAACAGAGAAAAAATATGTTATATAATATTTATAACATTATGTAACCAGGAGATTAATTTTTGTGTCAAAAACTTTTTGATTTTTGAAGTCATATTTTTACTTTTTCATTTTTTATATCTGCATACAGATTTTTTTACTCTTTATGCATCTAAGCAAATAAATAGTACTCTTAAAATTCAGAATTTGACAGAACAGTTAACAAAATTGTGCATATTCTATCATTAAAATCAAAAAAATATGTTCTTGTAATGGATGTTACAAAAGACGGAAAAGAGTGATGGACGTTATTTCTTGAATAGATTGGGCTACATCCTGATTTGGTATGCATTAAAGACACCAAATTTAATCATTTCTGCACAAAACAATAAAAATGTTTCAGTTTCAAATAAAGGCTGCATACATTTCTAGGTAAACAATTGGATGGCATGTAACGTCCATCACATTATTTCCCGTCTAGAGCTAACATCCATCACATTATTTTCCGTCCAATCTAACATCCATCACAAATGATAAAATCGAGGGATACAGACTTTCTAATGCCAGTTTTGGTTCCCTGGCTCACATTTCAAGAACTTATTTTCATTTTGATTATGTATTGTTCATTATTACAATATAAGGCCCTAAAGACGCATCATGTATCTTACACCTGTTAAAACGTGTGATGCCCGTTACATGTCGGCCTTATTTGGACGGAAAGACTTTCATAGCCACATCCGTGTCCTTGTCTTGCAGAAAATAACACAGTGATTGATGACGTCACAGATTTATGTCCACAGATCTTACTTTCACTTTTGGTAAACCATCGGTGATGTATTATAATCAAATACTACATGTTAAAATGTGTTGTGATGGGAGTTACATTGGACAGAAATCGTATCACAAGCACAAATTCATTTATTTTGTACCAATATGATATACAGAAATATAACTTAACATTCACATTTGAAACCAGAGGCTCCAAGGAGCCTGTATCGCTCACCTGGCTTTCAGTTGCCTTAACCAAGGAACCATTGTAAGTTATACAGTTGATCTTCAGTTTCTCAAACTTTTGTAGCTCGAACACCTCCAATATCTTTTTTTAAAGTCTGATCATCTTTTACTATATTTCTTTGTTGGGCTTTTTTTTTTTGACAAAAAAGGTTCTTGCTAAGGACCACTTTCGACACCAGTTTTGAAGTCGAGACGTCATTTTGTAAATGGCAGTCAACAAACAATTTTCAGCATTGGTTTTGAAGTCGCAACATCAATATCTATTTGGAAATCAAATTTCATGGATATCGGACAATGTTGAATTTTCCCGCCTTTTTTTTTTGGTGGCCATTTTAAAAATGGCGGTCAACGAACAATTTTTAACATCAGTTTTGAAGTTGCGACATCAAAGACCTATTTGGAAACCAAATGTCATTGAAATCGGACAATGTTGAATTTTCCCGCCTTTTTTGACGGCCATTTTGAAAATGGCGGTCAACGAACAATTTTTAACACCGGTTTTGAAGTCTCAATATCGATATCTATTTGGAAACCAAATTTCATTGAAATCGGACAATGTTGAACTTTCCGGCCTTTTTTGGCGGCCATTTTAAAAATGGCAATCAACGAACAATTTTTTTACAGCAGTTTTGAAGTTGCGACATCAAGACCTATTTGGAAACCAAATGTCATTGAAATCGGACAATGTTGAATTTTCCCCACTTTTTGGCGGCCATTTTGAAAATGGCGGTCAACGAACAATTTTTAACATCAGTTTTGAAGTTGCGACATCAAGACCTATTTGGAAACCAAATGTCATTGAAATCGGACAATGTTGAATTTTCCTGCCTTGTTTGGCGGCCATTTTGAAAATGGCGGTCAACGAACAATTTTCAACATCGGTTTTGAAGTCGCAACATCAATATCTACTTGGAAACCAAATTTCATTGAAATCGGACAATGTTGAATTTTCCCGCCTTTTTTTTGGCGGCCATTTTGAAATTGGCGGTCAAGGAACAAATTTCAACATCAGTTTTGAAGTCGCCACAGCATGGCAAACATTTCATCAATTTACACTTAACCTTCATCTTCTATAGTTTTGGAAATAATAGCTGAAAAATACGAAAATTAAAAAATTCGGTGAAAAAAGGGCAATAACTCCTACAAAGGTTTATGGATTTTCTTCAAAATTTCAGGGCAAGTAGATCTTGATATGCTGAACATTTTTGCAATTTACACTTGACCTCTATCTGTTACACTTTTTGAAATAAAAGATAAAAAATGCAAAAATTTTGAAAATTTAACGGAAAAAGGGCTATAACTCCGGGATGGGTTTTCAGATTTTCTTCAAAATTGCACAGTGGGTAGATCTCACCATGCTGATCATTTTTACTCGTGTCAGATTTTTGATATCTGTAACGGTTTTCGAGTTATTAGCCAAAAACTGCAATTTACCCCTATGTTCTATTTTTAGCAATGGCGGCCATGTTTTTTGACCGGCCAACTAATCGAACATAACTTTGAGAAGCCATACCCTGGTGATGATTCTGGCCAAGTTTGGTTACATTTGGCCCAGCGGTTTCAGAGGAGTCGATTTTTGAACCTTTTGACGGACAGACGACGGACGACAGACGACGGACGCAAAGTGATGACAACAGCTCACATGGCCCTTCGGGCCAGATGAGCTAAAAAACAGTTTTACTACCAATATACACTATTGTATATTAAATTAACTTATCTGAATTTGAGATTTCACAAACCAGAACAAATCTTGAAAAAGGACGGAAGAAAGTAACGTCCCATCACAGATGGAAATATATTTCAATTATCATTTAAATTTAACAGTTAAACATAGTTTAAATAAAAATGACCTTTTCTTCCCATTTGATAAATAAGCTCAAGTGGTGAGTCATTTTCTCCTTTAATCATAGAAAAAAAATGAACTTCCAGAACTTGACGTGAAAAGATGTTACGCCAGAATGCTTTTATTTTTCCTCCACTTGAAATTTCAAATTTATTTTTTGAGAGAAGTATCTTTTCAAATGCTTCATGATTATATTGTTTATTAGACCAGATTTGGATAAACAAAATAGTACTGCATACTGAGTATTATATACAATCAATTTCTTTAAAATACATTTTAAAGAAGGTCCATTTTGCAAATTCAAAAGTGGCCCTTTACTGTGGTTTGCAAAGTCAAAAGTGGCCCTTTACTGTGGCATGACTCAGTTTTGATCCAATTGCTTTGCGATTTCAGATTAGAAGATATGTGAATGCTTTCCCATAGAGTCCAATGTTAAACTATGTTCATCCATGGTGGCCATCTTGCATGCGATGGGGATATGCAGGACACATTTTAAAGGGGATCATCTTAGAACCATTGCTACCAAGTATGGCTCCACTTTCATAGGAGACTGTCTTTGAATAAAGCGTAAAATATCAAAATAAGTTCCCTGCTGATGGCCATCTTGGATGTAGTGCAGACTTGCTGCCAGATACAGTTTTTAAGGGGACCACCCAAGGACTATTTTGACCAAGTTTGGTTTAACTTGGCCCAGCAGTTTCAGAGGAGAAGATCTTTGAATGATTTCCCTTAGGTTCCAATGTAAAAAAAAAGGTCCCATCTGGTGGCCATATTAAATGAGGTGCGGAAATGCCTGACAAAATTTGTAAAGGAGACCACCAAAAAACTATTGTGACCTAGTTTGGTTCCCGTTGGCCCAGCAGTTTAAGAGGAGAAGATCTTTGAACGCTTTCCCAAGGAGCCCATTGTTTAAACAATATTTCACGCTGTCGATCCTCACTGATGAGGTGGGGACCTGCAGACACAACTTTTAAAGGGACTACCCAAAGACAATGGTGACCAAGATTCAGAGAAGAAGATCTTTGAATGCTTTCCAATAGGGTCCAATTTAAAAAACGAGGTCCCTGCTAGCGCCCATCTAAAATGAGGTGCTGAAATGCCTGATACAATTTTTAAAGGAGACCAACCAAGAAGTATTTTGACCTAGTTTTAAAGGAGAGAGTCTTTGAACGTTTTCCCATAGAGTCCAGTGTTGAAACCATGTTCCATGCTGGTGGCTCTCATGGATGAGGTGTGGATCTGCCGGACACAATGTTTAAAGGGGGCCACCCAAGGACTATTGGGACCAAGTTCTGTGCCAATTGGCATAATAGTTTCAGAAGAGAATCGCTTTGAATGTTTTCCAATAGGGTCCAATGTAAAAACCATTTTACCTACTGGAGGCCAGCTTATATGAAGTGCCGACCTGCAAGACACAATTTTAAAGGGCATAATCTTAAAACTATTGTGACAAATTTTGGTTCCAGTTGGCTCAACAGTTTCAGAGAAGATCTGTAAATGCTTTCCCATAGAGTCCAATGTTAAAACAATATTCCCCGCTGGATGCCATCTTGGATGTAGTGCAGACTTGCTGCCAGACACAATTTTTAAAGGGGACCACCCAAGGACTATTGTGACTAAGTTTGGTTCAACTTGGCAGTTTCAGAGGAGAAGATCTTTGAATGCTTTCCCGTAGGGTCCAATGTTAAAACAACAATCCCCGCTTGTTGCCATCTTGGATGTAGTGCAGACTTGCTGACAGACACAATTTTTAAAGCTGACCACCCAAGGACTATTTTGACCAAGGTTGGTTCAACTTGGCCTAGTAGTTTCACAGGAGAAGATCTTTGAATGCTTTCCCATAGGGACCCTGCTGGTGGCCACATTAAATGAGGTGCAAAAATGCCTGACAAAATTTGTAAAGGAGACCACCCAAGAACTATTGTGGCCTAGTTTGGTTCCCATTGGCCCAGCAGTTTAAGAGGAGGAGATCTTTGAACGCTTTCCCAAGGTGCCCATTGTTTAAGCAATGTTTCACGCTGGCGACCCTCACTGATGAGGTGCGGACCTGCAGACACAACTTTTAAAGGGATTACCAAGGACAATGGTTACCAAGATTCAGAGAAGAAGATCTTTGAATGCTTTCCAATAGGGTCCAATTTAAAAAACGAGGTCACTGCTAGCGCCCATCTAAAATGAGGTGCTGAAATGCCTGATACAATTTTTAAAGGAGACCAACCAAGAAGTATTTTGACCTAGTTTTAAAGGAGAGAGTCTTTGAACGTTTTCCCATAGAGTCCAATGTCGAAACCATGTTCCATGCTGGTGGCCCTCATGGATGAGGTGTGGATCTGCCGGACACAATGTTTAAAGGGGGCCACCCAAGGACTATCTGGACCAATTTTTTATCCAATTGGCCCAGCAGTTTAAGAGAAGATCCTGAATGTTTTACCAAAGGGTCCAATGTTAAAACCATATTATCCGCTGGCGGCCATCTTGGACATCATACGGACTTGCCGGAAATATTTTTAAAGGGACTATCTAAGGCCTACTGTAACCGAGTATGGTTCCAATTGGCCCGATAGTTTCAGAGGAAATTTTTGAATAATGGGTTCAATTTTGAACTAAGTGTTCTGCTGGCGGCCATATGGGATGAGGCGCGGACCTGCCGGACAGAATTTTTAAAGGGGACCACCTAAGGTCTATTGTCACCAAGTTTGGTTCTAATTTGTGAAGCGGTTTCAGAGAGAAGATCTTTGAATCGAGAGCTTACGACTTACGACTAACGACAGACGCATAGTGGTAGCAGAAAAAAACGTAAAGTGATCACAAAGGACCTATATTCTAAGGTAGTTTGTCATTAATCCTGTTATCTGATTGGTGAATACTATAATTTCAAAGGTAAAGATTTCACAGTTGATATTCCTAAAATTGACAGTATTCCTACGCGTTTGTTTAGAAAGTAAAATGGAGGCTATATACATCTCTTAAACTTCTGTGTCCGATTGGTAACGTCCAGTGATGACACATGTTGAAAGAGATCAACAAAATCTCACAGAGCGATAAGGACTTGTGACAAGTGTCTTTATAAATATATGAGACAGAGATACTCCGCAAGCAGATATCAATGAGCGTCACGCAGACATGCAGACGACAACAACCATGCTAAAACAATTCAAATGTGATCTCCTTTAAAAACTGTATCAGGCATTTCAGCACCTGATTTTAGATGGCCGCTAGCAGGGACCTCGTTTTTTTAAATTGGACCCTATGGGAAAGTATTCAAAGATCTTCTTTCCTGAATGTGCTGGGCCAATTGGAACTAAACTTGGTCACCATTGTCCTTGGGTAGTCCCCTTTTAAATAGTGTCTGCAGGTCCGCACCTCATCAATGACGGTCGCCAGCTTGAAACATTGTTTCAACAATGGGCCCTTTGGGAAAGCATTCAAAGATCTTCTCCTCTGGTCCTTAGGTGGTCCCCTTTCAAAATTGTGTCCTGCAGGTCCGCACTTCATCCAAGATGGCAGCCAGCGGGGAATATTGTTTTAGAATTTGACTCTTTGGGAAAGTATTTAAAGACCTTCCCTTCTGAAACTGTTAGGCTAATTGGAACAGAACTTGCTGACTATAGTCTATGAGGTGTGCCCTTTAAAAATTGTGTCCTGCAGGTCTGCACCTCTTCGAAGATGGCCACCGGTTGGTAAAATAGTTTGAACATTTGGACCCATGGGAAAGCACTCAAAGATTTTTCCTCTGAAAACTACAGAGTGAAATTGAACCAAACTTGGTGAGAATAGTCCTTAGGTGGCCCCTTTTAAAAACTATGTCCAAGATGGTTGGCCGTCGGAAGCTTAGTTTAACATTGGACCCAATGCGGAAACATATCAAAAGATCTTCTATTCTGACCAATTTGAAGCATACTCTGTCCCTATGAACCATAGTTTGCCCCTTTAAAAATGTGTCTGGCATTGTCCCCATGGCATCTTAAACGTTCGCAAGGTGGGAATATAGTTGAACATTGGATCCTATGAGAAAGCAATGAAAGATCTCCTCTGAAACCGCCGGGCCAATTGGAATTAAACCTGGTCACAATAGTCTTTGATTGGTCTCTTTTAAAAATTGTGTCAAGGAGATCGGCATTTCATCCAAGATGGAAGCCACAGAGAACTTGGTTTAACATTGGATCTATGGGGAAACATATTTAAGATCTTCCCTTCTGAAAGAACTTGACAAATTGGAACCATACTGGGTCACAATGATCCATATTTGGTTCCCAGGTAAAAGTGATCAGCATAGCAAGATCTACCTGCCCTGAAATTTTGAAGAAAATCCGAAAACCCGTCATGGAGTTATTGCCAAATTTCCGTCAAATTTTCAAAATTTGTGCGTTTTTTATTTTTTATTTCAAAAAGTGTAACAAATAGAGGTCAAGTTTATATTGCAAAAAGGTTCAGCATGGCAAGATCTACAAAGCCTGAAATTTTAAAGAAAATCCAAGAACCCATGTAGGAGTTATTGCCCTTTTTTCATGGAATTTTCAAAACTTTCATATTTTTCATCTTTTATTTTCAAAAGGTTAAGTTTAAATTGATAAAATGTTTGCCATGCTGTGTGGATTTCACAACTGGTCTTTAAAATTGTTTGTTGATCGCCGTTTTCAAAATGGATGCCAAAAAAGGTGGGAAAATTCAACATTGTTCGATTTAAATGAAATTTGTTTTCCAAATAGATATTGACGTTTTGACTACAAAACCGGTGTTGAAAAGTGTTCGTTAACCGCCATTTTCAAAATGGCCACCAAAAAAGGCGGGCAAAATTCAACATTGTCCGATTTCAATGAAATTTGGTTTCCAAATAGGTATTGATGTCACAACTTCAAAACTGATGTTAAAAATTGTTCGTTGACAGCCATTTTCAAAATGTCCGCCAAAAAAGGCGGGAAAATTCAACATCGTCCGATTTCAATATAATCTGGTTTTCAAATAGGTATTGATGTCGCAACTTCAAAACCCTTGTTAAAAATTGTTCGTTGACTGCCATTTTCCAAATGTCTGCCAAAAAGGGTGGGAAATGCAACATTGTCCGATTTCAATAAAATTTGGTTTCCAAATAGGTATTGATGTCGCAACTTCAAAACTGATGTTAAAAATTGTTCGCTGACTGCCATTTTCAAAATGGCTGCCAAAAAGGCGGGGAAATTCAACATTGTCCGACTGCAATAAAATTTGGTTTCCAAATAGATATTGATGTTGCGACTTCAAAACCGGTGTTGAAAATTGTTCGTTGACCGCCATTTTCAAAATGGCTGCCAAAAAAAGGCGAGAAGATTAAACTTTTTCCGATTTCAATGAAATTTGGTTAGAAATTAGATATTGATGTGGCTACTTCAAAACCGGTGTGGAAAATTGTTTGTTGACTGCAATTTTCAAATTGCTGCCAAAAAGGGGGAAAAAATTCACCATTGTCCGATTTCAACGAAATGTTGATTCCAAATAGATATTGATGTCGTAACTTAAAAATATGGTCTTAAAAATTGTCGTTGACGGCCGTTTACAAAATGATGTCTCGACTTCAAAACTGGTGTCAAAAGTGGTCCTTAGCAAGAACGATTTTTGTCAAAAAAGCCCCAAAAAGACATATAGTAAAACATGATCAGATTTAAATACAGTTCTAGATATTTAATTGGTGGTGTTTGAGCTACCAAAGTTAGAGAGACTGAAGTTCAACTTTATAACTTACAATGTTTGCTTGATTGTGGCAAATGAAAGCCAGGTATGCGATGCAGGCTTCTTGGAGCCTCTGGTTCTTGCTTGGAATGTTCGATTAAGACTGACGGTTTTGTTCACACTTATTTTAAAGTTTGACAAAATGGTGCTCTGTTACACTCACAGGCTGACTCTGAGGTGGGGATTCTGGAGGTTGGATTCCAGTTTTTTTCTGGAAAACATTAAAATTTTGTGTAGATTTTTTTGGGGGTGAAAATTTATAGTTTGGAACCCATTTATTCCAAGACTGGATCCGGTCGTCCTCTATAGTATTATCAGTGCGTTATAGTTTTTGTTGAAACTTTTAAGCTGTGTTTCACCTACATGTAATAGTGCTTATTAACAAAGGACTGATTTATCAATGGCAAAACATTCTTTGAAATATAATCATAATCATGATAATAGTGATAAAATTCATGAATCTAAGCATTTTGTTGCTTGATAAATTTTGTTCACCACTCAATTTGAAGATAAATAGCGTTACAGATAACTGTGATTTTTTGTTGGAAAAAGATGCAATTTTATGGTTAAACTGAACTCCCATTCTTTTTTTCATTAACATTAGCAATATTTTACTTTTAAAGTAGTATGAGCGTCAGATTTCAGAAGCATTCGATATCCTCGGGTTTTATCCATTCAAACAGTGTTAAAATTGTTTGCACATGGATCATATTTTAATGGTCATAGGTCACTTTAAAATGTATAAAATAGACAGTGTACAAAATTTTATCAACTTCCAATTATATTTTCGCATATTAAAAAGCCTATAAACATCTTATGCAAATTAAAGAAAAACTCTAGAGAGAACTGTTACCCGCCAAAAATTTTATATCTCAAAAACTTCTACATGGATTTTCAAAATTTTTTGCTCAAGTTGTCTCACTAGCAGTGCTCTTCAAAACCAAAGGTCGGAATTTTGATTCTAATCACAAAATTTCTAACACTCGTACTCCCTTAATAAATCTGACAAAATATACAGGGTTGAACTAAATTTTGCCTGAATTCTCATAAAGGTATTATGATTAAATAATAAGGTATCAGTGTGCAAAAAGTTACAATGCTATGTTTAAATATGACTACAGAAAATTGAAAATCTGAAAAAAGAACCAAAACAAAATTTAAACTGATTTTTTTTATTTATCGCTGAAATTAATGAAATTAATAATTAAATTTTATTTCAACGATAATTTTTGTGTTCATAAACGCTTTCTGTTTTGTTCGTAAAAGTATTAGTTTGTATATATATATGTTCTTTATTTTCAAAACCAATTTACAAAGGCACGGAGACGTTTTCAAAAACACATAAATAACACAATATATATTCGAGAGAAGATGAAGGTGGATTAACCTGGAGGACATACCCTCTTTTTTACAATTCTAGTAAATTTACAAACTTTACTAAGAACAGAAATAGAGTTACACGATAGCAAATCATTATATTTAACAACGTAAGGTCTGTTTCTGTACTTAGCTGCAATGTATAGTTTTCTTTCATTCACAAAACTGGAGAATTCAAATAAATAATGAAATTCATCCCCTAATTCCCTCCCTCTACATAAATTACAAAATCTAAATTCTCTTTCAATTATGTGCCATCTCCCAACTTCAACTGGCAATCTATGATTTGCTGTACTAAATTTCATAAATGAATTTATCTTGTACAGAGTCATTATGCGCCAAATTCCTATCAACTGTTTATTGAATTATAAACGTCTTTACATACAGGTTGACATCATGGCGGCGACACAGAGAGAGAGAGGGGTATTGCTAGATGTCACTCCAACAGAAAACGACGATAAACGACAGATCAGGCAGAAATGAGATGTGAAGCGATTCTGACTAGATGACTTGCTTGAGATATTTTCGTCCAACTGAAACTATTTATAAGATTTGGCAATCATTTATTTGTTAAAAAATTGTATTGCTAGATATATTTGTCTCAGTCATAGACATAGGTTCTTTCATACAACACCTAACAAGTACCAATAAGAGTTTCAGTTCTCAATAATACTTACAAACATAATACTTACAAACATAATGTCCTACAGGACTTGTATAGAATATTAATAAACACGATTTCCTTTGTTATACACTCCAACAAAGAAATTTTCACAGTTAAATGTTGGAATGATAAAGGCCATATGAATTTTGTGAGTAAATCGTATTTGATAGCTCAATTAAATTTTACCCGTAAGGACATTCAGTCATTTTTTAATATTTAATCATCTATTTCTTATATAAGAAAATTATTTCTAAATATAAGAGAAAGTGTAATTTCTTATATTTAAAATTCAATGTAAAATATTTATTTTCTAATATTAAAAATTCAGTTTTAAACATAAGAAAATTAATTTATAACATTTTTTTACCTTTAAAGAAAATAAATTTCACAATTCTAATATGGAAATAACAATTTTTCATATCAAAAATGAATTTCTCGTATATAAAAATTAAAAAACGATCGTCTAATATTAAAAAAAAAATTAAAGGATTTTTGATATAAAAATCAGCATTTCAGTACACTTTGCAGAAATAAAATTAACAGTAATTTTTATGTGTCTTGCCATAATCCTTCATATACTAAGTCTTCGTCAGCAGAAAACTACCCTTCAGGAATATGAGACGAACACTTGAAATTGACATTCTGAAAGTTCTATGGTCGCCTTCACGGGTTGGTTAACCAGTAAAATATAACGGCCTCACAATTTGTAACTTAGATATAGAACCTCAACTATCAGACTTTTCTTGTTCCTTGCTAATATTCTATGGAAATATTATTTCATGTTTATTTGATGCATATCAGCAGACACGTACCTGTTGGAAAATCATTGTCTCATTCCTTACAGGTTCAGTGTGAATATGTCCATTTTATTTTAGTTGTTTCTTTGGAACAATTATGAGACTTTAATATAAGTATTCCTTATGGTGAATGAAAGGATATGGAGTAAATGCACATGAGACAAACTCTCTACAAATACATGGTAAAAACAAGCAAATTAACAAACAAACAAAGGGCACTTATCAAGTCGATTGTAAGAAAACTTGGCATTATAGATAGTGAGATATGGGCACTTTAAATACATTTCGAAATTACAAAAAAATGAATGTCAAAATCCGAAAGTATGACAGTATATCCATATGAGAAATTCTCTCACGTACAAGTACACCATAACTGAAATAAATAGAGAGCATGCATCTCTCGAACGGGGAATCTTTTATGGACTCCACACTGCAGGAGAGACAGACTCCAGTCGTAAATGGTGATAAAGGATATGGTGTAAATGTACATGAGACAAAGTCTCTACAAATACATGGTAAAACAAGCAAAGGAACAACGCTTTTATTGTTGTTCTTCATCTTGAAGTCACCACGAGGCCTTTAACAACGAGCTTTGTACCTTTTTATTTGTCGTCCTATGAATGTAGCCAAGGCGTATACTTAACAGATACTGTAAGCAATAAGTGATATGAAGTAAATGGAAGAAATTCTCTACAAATGTTTAGTAAAACAAGTCACTGAAAGAATGCTTTAATGGTGGTTTTCATCTTGAAGTCACCAGGTGAATTTATGAAAGTATTAATCATCAAAACTTTTACCTATAGACTAGGGTGCTGGTGTTGAAGTTTATAGTGGTAAGCATTTCTTTGACCAATTTTTGTACTTACGTTTTAATTCATTCATTCTTGTTCAAGAAAGGGTCTTGTAGTTTAAGTTGTCTTCCTGTGTTTTGCTTTATTTGTATTTTAGAGAAGAAAAAGGTGTTTGGATCAAAATAGGTCCTTTGCCGGTACCAAATCCGGCGGTCCCGGAGTTATTTCGTTGTTGACATTAGTTTTTTGGTGTTTTCATTGTTATTTTACATATTGTGACCAGTTGTCCAAAATTCCAGCCACCGAACGCATCGGCAATGAATACCGAAGCAAAAGTGAGGAAAGGGAAAATTGAAAAAATAAACCAAAAATTGAAAAAAAACGACAATTCATATCCCACACGAATTGAGATAGCATGACAAAGACAGACAAAAATTGAAGGTGTTTCCAGTTGTATTTCTTTTTAATCAGATTAGCAGCATTTTTTAGCACTTAGCTACAGCCATGGGGAGCTCTGTCCAACACTTGACGTCCGTCCGCTTGTCAGTCGTAAACTTTTCATTCAGAGATCTCCTCTGAAGCTACCTTTAAAATTGGAACCACACTTGATCACAAATTTCCTTAGATGTAGCTCTTCATTCTATCCAAACTGTTGCCAACATAGTATGAAGTTTAATATTAGACTATGTATTATTATAATTGAAAATTAGACCCTTTAGAATTAAAGAAATTTGGACCACACCCTTCATAACGATCAGCTAAACTGGGATATATTCTCCGTGAAGCTAATACACAATGATCAAAATGACGCGGATAATATACTGAACAGCAAGAATGGTATGTTTCTTTTACTGTTCAGTATTCTTATCTGCGTCAATCTGATCACTGTGTTTTGGCTTAACAATAGGATCAGTTTAATACGGAGAATTTGATACATAATAAAACTAACTGACAAATCACTCATCCGTTGCCCGACAAATACACCAGTCTCCTAAGCTAGTGGACAAATACAGCATAATGACAAACACAGTGAGATGTAGGCACTTTAAACAGGTGGTCTGAATTACATTTCGAAATTACAAAAATAAATGCCAAAATTATGATAGTATATCCATATGAGAAATTCCCTCACGAACAAGTACACCATAACTGAAATATATAGAGAGCTAATTCTCTCGCACGGGGAATCTTTTTTACCGACTGTACACTGCAGGAGAGACAAACTCAAGGCTAAAATTAACAATGAAGGGATATGAAGTAAGACGACCCCTAGCACTGGTTTGAGAGGAATTCATCCCTAGATGTCGAATAATGTCACATCCGTGTCTAATTTAGTACAATGATGACAAAGTTTGACTAAATGGCAAAACAAGATAAAACAGGTAAAGTAGGCCAGGATTAAAAGTAAAAAGGGGGAAAATGTAGAAAATAAAACCAAACGAAACATGACAAAAAGGGAAATAGAGGTGAAAAGCCCCACGTATCGGCACTGTAGCCTTCAACTAATGGGAAATCGGGCACAAAAACAAACTAGATTTGCAATTGCAAGCATTAGCTGATGTCGCCCCTGGCAGCCAATTCCATGATTCCATCTTGTTCGCAGCGTCGAAATCTACCTAGAAATCAATGTTCGTTGAAATCCGACAAAGTTGAAATTTTGACGTATTTTGGCGGCCATCTTGGAAATGGCGGCCTTTTTGAAAATAAAAACATTAAAACGCACATCTTCAAATGGTGACCCTTCTTTGTGCCAAGTTTCATGAAGTTCTGATCATGCATCACTGAGTAATTTCATGGACAACTTTTGGCTGGAATAATAATAATAATTAAAAAGTAATAACTGTGTTCGCAAGCGAAACACAAAAAGTCTCCAAAACGAACTCCCATATCGGATTTCAAGGCATTACGAGAATCCATCAAAAAATTTGAGCAGGGGTTCCCCTTATAAATTAGTTTATACATATTGCTGGAATCAAATTATTACATGCAGAAGAAAGCACGTTTTTCTTAAAATTATACGATTTTTGCTTGGTTTCCATGGCAACCAAATGCACTATTAACCTTTACATACAATTTCATACCTCGTTTCAAAAAAATTTGGGCAGGGGTTACCCTTATTACCAAAGTAATACATATAGCTGTAATAAAAACTACAACAATTAACAATTATCAACAGTAATTACGATTTTCTCAAAATTCTAAGTTTTTTGGCTAGTTTCCATGGCAACCATACTTATTTTGAAATGTTCCCATCAATTACAATCATTTTAAACCTCCCCCCAAAAAAAATTTGGGCAGGGGTTCCCCATATAATCTAAGTAATACATATTACTGTAATCAAAATACTATTATCAACAAAATCTATTTTTCCAAAATTTCCATTTTTTTGTATGGTTTCCATGGCAACAGCAGTTATTTTGAAATTTCCAATGCTGTGGAACCCTTTCTTACATGACCCTCATCTTTCCCAAGAAGTTTCATGGAGCTAGTGTTTATAGTTTTGAGAAAGTATATGATGAAAATCATTCAAAATTTCATCTTCCCATAGGATTACTATAGGACGACCCCACCCCTATTTGACACCCTCAAAAGTACCCTTAATGGACACCCTATGAAATGCACATCTAGATACATGGGGCTAGTATGCTACCAAGTTTGAAAGCTCTAGGTCTTATGGTCTTTGAGTTTTTTAATGGACAAGTTCATTGCGACGAGAATAAAGAAAGATGGAATAATAATAATAATAATAAGTGATAACTGTGTTCGCAAGCGAAACACAAAAGTCTCCCAACCGAACTCCCATATCGGATTTCAAGGCATAACGAGACCCCCTCAAGAAAAAAAAATTTGGGCAGGGGTTCCCCTTATAACCTATGTAATTCATATTTCTCAAAATTCCTTTTTTTATCAGAAAATTCAATTCTTCGACCAAAAAACTATGTTTCTGTTTTTGTTTCTATGGCAAACAAGTGCTCTTTTGTCCATTACATTCAAATAGACTCTTTCAAAAAAAAAAAGAAAAAAAAAATTGGGCAGGGGTTCCCCTTGTAAGCTATGTAATACATATTTCTCAAAATTCCTCCTCTTTATCAGTAAACCCGATTTTTCAAATAAAAAGGTTTTTCTGGTTTTGTTTCCATGGCAACCAAATGCTCTTTTGTTCATAACATCCTATGTCAGACCTCTTTCCAAAGAAAATTTGGGCAGGGGTTTCCCTTATAACCTGTGTAATATTTCTCAAAATTCTTTTTTTTTTCATAAAACTCAATTTTTCAACCAAAAACATACGTTCCTGTTTTTGTTTCTATGGCAAACCAGTGCTCTTTTGTCCATTACACCCCATTTCAGACCCTTTCCAAAAAAAAATTGGACATGGGTTCCCCTTATCAGCTATGTAATACATATTTCTCAAAATTCCTTCTTTTTTATCAGAAAACCTGATTTTCCAAAAAAAAATATGCTTTGGGTTTTGTTTCCATGGCAACCAAATGCTCTTTTGTCCATAACATCCAATTTCAGATCTCTTTCCAAAGAAAATTTTGGCAGGGGTTCCCCTTATAAGCTATTTAATACATATTTCTCAAAATTCCCTTTTTTATCAGAAAATTCAATTTTTCAACAAAAAATATGTTTCTGGTTTTGTTTCCATGTCAACAAAGTGCTCTTTTGTCCATTAGTCCATTACATCCCATTTCAGACCCATTCCAAAAAAAAATTGGGGCAGGGTTCCCCTTATGAGCTATGTAATATATATTTCTCAAAATTCCTTATTTTTTATCAGAAAACTAAATTTTTCAACAAAAAATATGTTTCTGGTTTTGTTTCCATGTCAACAAAGTGCTCTTTTGTCCATTACCTCCTATTTCAGACCCTTTCCAAAAAAAATTTGGGCAGGGGTTCCCCTAAAAAGCTATGTAATATATATTTCTCAAAATTCCTTATTTTTTATCAGAAAACAAAATTTTTTAACAAAAAATATGCTTCTGGTTTTCTTTCCATGGCAACCAAGTGCTCTTTTGTCCATTGCAAACAGTTTCAGACCCTTTCCAAAAAAAATTTGAGCAGGGGTTCCCCTTATAACCTTACTAATACATATAGCTGTAATAGAAATACAATTATCAACAAAAAGTACTATTTTGTCAAAATTTCAATTTTTTGCTATGGTTACTTTGGCAACCGTACTAATTTTCAAATAAGAAGTGCTATTAAACTTTATCTAACATCACATACAACCTTCCTATGAATTTTGAAGCAGCTAGTGTATATAGTTTTTGAGTTACAGTGAAAAAAATCTAAATTTCAATTTCCCATAGACTTAACATAGGACGACCCCACCCCTTTTTGAGCCCCCAAAAGTACCCTTTAATGACCCTCTTTCAAAAAATTTTTATCGATTGCACATCTAGATACATGGGGCTAATATCCTACAAAATTTGAAAGCTTTAAGTTTAATGGTCTCTGAGATCTGGTTCGGACAAGTTCATTGCGACGAGAAGAAAGGGAAAGAAGAATAACTAGATTTGCAATTGCAAGCAATAGCCGATGTCACCCCAGACTCCCCATTCGATGACTCCATCTTAATCGCATCCCCAAAATCTACCTAGAAATCCATTTTCGTTGAAATCCGACAAAGTTAAAATTTTGACGTATTTCGGCCGCCATGTTGGAAATGGCGGCCATTTTGAAAACAAATTCATGGAGAGCACAACTCCTTAAGGTGATCTTACTTCCTGCCAAGTTTCATTTGATTACATCAAGCCGTCTCAAAATAACGGCGCGGACAAAATTATTGGAAGAAAAATAATAATAATAATAATAACAAGTGATAACTGTGTTCGCAAGCGAAACACAAAAGTCTCCCAAACGAACTCCCATATAGGACTTCAAGGCATTACGAGACTCCTTCAAGAAAAAAAATTTGGGCAGGGATTCCCCTTATAACCTATGTAATACATAACTCAAAATTACTCCTTTTATGTCAGAAAACCTGATTTTCCAAAAAAATATGTTTCTGGGTTTGTTTCCATTGCAACAAAGTGCTCTTTTATCCATTACATCCAATTTCAGACCCTTTCCAAAACAAATTTGGGCAGGGGTTCCCCTTATAAGCTATGTTCCCCTTATAAGCTATGTAATATATATTTCTCAAAATTCCTTATTTTTTATCAGAAAACTCAATTTTTCAACAAAAAATATGCTTCTGGTTTTCTTTCCATGGTAACCAAGTGCTCTTTTGTCCATTGCAACCAATTTCAGACCCTTTCAAAAAAAATTTGGGCAGGGGTTCCCCTTATAATCTATGTAATACATATTGCTGTAATTAAAATACTTTTATCAACAGAAACTACTATTTTCCCAAAATTTCAATTTTTTGGTATGGTTTCCATAGCAACGGTAGTTATTTTGAAATTTCCAATGCTGTGGAACCCTTCCTTACATGGCCCTCAACTTTCCCAGGAAGTTTCATGGAGCTAGTGTTTCTAATTTTTGAGAAACAGTGAAAAATATAATGAAAATCATTCAAAATTTCATTTTCCCATAGGGTTACTATAGGACTACCCCATCCCGTTTTAATACTCCTAAAAATACCCTTAATGGACCCCCCTGCAAAAAAATTTTAATGATTGCACATCTAGATACATAGGGCTAATATGCTACCAAGTTTGAAACCTGTAGGTCCAATGGTCTCTGAGATCTGCTTCGGACAACTTTATCCGGACGAGAAGAAAGAAAGATGGAAGAATAATAATAATAAGAAACGGAGTAAAAACAATAAGTCTCCACAAACTTCGTTTGGGAGACTTAATAATAATCAGAAGAAACGTAGAATAACAACATGTCACCCCGACTACGTCTGGGGTGACATAATAACTAGATTTGCAATTGCAAGCAATAGCTGAAGTCGCCCCTGGCAGCCAATTCGCTGCTTCCATCTTGTTCGCAGCGTCAAAATCTACCTAGGAATCAATGTTCGTTGAAATCCGACAAAGTTGAAATTTTGACGTATTTTGGTGGCCATTTTGGAAATGGTTGTTGAAAAAATATTAAAACGCACATCTTCATATGGTGATCCAACTTTATGTCAAGTTTCATGAACTTCTGATCATGCATCGCTGAGTAATTGACCGGACAAACTTTGGCTGGAATAATAATAATAATAATAATAATAATAATAAGAATAATAAGAAACGGAGGAATAACAATATGTGGTCCCTACTACGTCTGGGGCGACATAATAATAAGAAACGGGACAAAAACAATAAGTCTCCCAAACTTCGTTTGGGAGACTTAATAATAAGAAACGCAACAAAACAATAAGTCTCCCAACTTCGTTTGGGAGACTTAATAATAACTAGATTTGCAATTGCAAGCAATAGCTGATGTCGCCCCTGACAGCCAATTCGATGATTCCAGCTTGTTTTCGCAGCATCAAAATCTATCTAGAAATCAATTTTCGTTGAAATCGGACCAACTTGAAATTTTACGTATTTTGGCGGTCATCTTGGAAAAGTCTTTGACACCAAAAACCATTTTCCCACACCTCAGGTAACGTTTCTGTAAAGTTCCAACAAAATGGGAGCACTTTCATTTTCCCGCCTTTTTGCCATTTTCATAGCAACCGATGCCAATCTGATGTCTTGGAGACCAGAAACCAATTCCCCATGCTGTAAGGAACCTTCCTGTAAAGTTTCAAACAATTCTGGGCATGTTCATTTTCCCACCTTTTCTGTCATTTCCATGGCAACAGGTGCCAGTCTGGAGTCTTGGAGACCAGAAACTAATTCCCCATGTCCTAAGCAACCGTCCTGTAAAGTTTCACCCAATTCTGACCAGGATGATTTTTCCGCCTTTTTTGCTATTTCCATGGCAACCGGTGCCATTTTGAAGTCTTGGACACCAGAAACCTTTTCCCCATGTCCTAAGCAATCTTCCTGTAAATTTTCATCCAATTCTAAGCACAAGATTTTCCCGCCCTCTTTTGCCGTTTTCATATAGCAACCAGTGCCATTTTGAAATCTTGGACACCGGAAACCTTTTATCCATGTCCTAAGCAATCTTCCCGTAAATTTTCATCCAATTCTGAGCACTTTGATTTTCCCGCCTTTTTTGCCGTTTCCATGGCAACCGGTGCGATTTTGAATTTTTTTTTGTTGAATGCACATCTCCTTATGGTGATCCAACTTTATGCTAAATATGAATGAGTTCAGTCCAAGCATCTCTGAGAAAACACCCGGACAAATTAGGTGGAAGAAAGAATAATAATAAAGAAAAAATAATAACAAGTGATGATTGTGTTTGGATGCAAACACAGAAGTCACCTAAACGACCCCCAAATCAGAATTCATGCATTTCTAGAAAATTAAATCCAATTTGGAATACTTTGAATGTTCCCACCTTTCACCCGTTTCCATGGAAACAGCAGCCATTTAGATTATTTCAAGACCAAAAAATCATTTCTTTGCATAGTAAGGAACATTTCTGTAAATTTTCATCCAATTTGGAGCTCTATAAATTTTCCCGCCAATTTTCGGTTACCATGGCAACGGTCAGGATTCTGGAAATTCTGACACCAGAATTCAATTCCACACATCACAGACAACCTCTGTGTCAATTTTCATCCAAATCGGAGCACTTTTAATTTTCCCGCTTTTTCCGTTTCCATGGCAACGGTCGCCATTTTGAAAATTCTGACACCAGAATTCAATTCCACACATCATATCAATTTTCATCCAAATCGGAGCACTTTTAATTTTCCCGCCTTTTTTCCGTTTCCATGGCAACGGCGGCCATTTTGAAAATTCCAAGACTTGATTGCACATCTAGGCATGGGTATCTTGCATGGGGTCAAGTTTCATTAAGTTTGGTCCATCCATCTCCGAGAAAACGGTCGGACAAAGTTCATGCGGAGAAGAATAATAATAAGAATAATAATTAAAAGGTCAATTGTTCAGAGAACAATTGCAAGGTCTTTCACCAGTTTTCATCATGAATACATGTCTGAGTTTGATTTTGATGTCTATTTGAGTCAAAAATGTGAAGTAAACAAAAGTTTTCAACTTAACCAGTCTTTTGCGTAATGGTTGCTAAGGACTATTTCGAAAATAAGCTTGTTGCTAGGGACATGAAAGTCACTTCCGGTTGGCAATGTCATTTATTTCCTCTTTACAACATAACAAATATTTTTGCCTATGGTTGCTAAGGTCTTTATGGCAAAAAAACGTTGTTGCTAAGGACCTTGACCTTTGACTTTGATCCTATTTTCTCAGTCATGTTTAACTGAACATCATTTGTTCTTATAGTTTCTTTGTATCTTACATAGTTTTTGAGATATAAGCAAAAAAAATCGAAAAACGGACCCCGAAAAACAGTTTTTGGCCCTAGGTCCAAACCCAGTGGTCCAATTATTTTGGATCCAATGTACCAAATGTAGATCTTAATAAGACTTACTTTTTCTCAAATACATTTAATCAGCTATCTATTACGGTTTCCGAGTTAAAGCGATAACCAGGTCTAAGGTCATCAGTGACCTTGACAGGTGACCTTTGACCTTGACATTTTTAAATGGCCATATATGACTTATGAACAATGGTGAAGGTTTCAGGTCTCTACGACTTATCGTTTGGGAGTATTAAGCATTAACGGAAACTCAAAATCTTTCAAAGGGCAATAACTCATATAAAAAGTCGTCGAATCTCTTCGAACCAAATGTAACAAAGTTGCGTCTCGTGACAATGAACATTTTTCCCATTACATGTCTTCAGCCATCTATTACGGTTTACGAGTGAAAGCGATAAAAAGGTCAAAGGTCATCGGTGACCTTGGTCGGTGACCTTTGACCTTGACATTTTTAGATGGCCATATTTGACTTATGAACAATGGTGAAGGTTTCAGGTCTCTACGACTTACGGTTTCTGAGAAAAAAAATTTTACGGAAACTCAAAAACTTCAAAGGGCAATAACTCAAAAAATACCATACCGCACGGTTTCGGTCAAATATAACAAAGTTGCGTAATGATCTTAGGAACTTTTTTCCCATACACTAAATCAGCTATCTTCTACGGTTTCCGAGTTTTAGCGATAACAAGATTTTTGGTTCCGGGGCAGATAACTCCGTTACTAAAAATAGATCAATATGCTTGACTCAGTTTTAAGATCCCACACTGTTGTCGATTCATCACCTTAAGTATCGAAATGATATGTCGCATAGTTTTTGAGCTTGAGTTGCGGCGGAAGAAAAAGAAATAAAAATAATAATAATTAAAAGGTCAATTGTTCAGAGAACAATTGCAAGGTCTTTCACCAGTTTTTACAACGATTACATATTAGAGTTTGTTTTTGTTTTCTATTTTTGTCAAAAAAGTTATGTAAACAAAAGTTTTTTGACCAACCATAAATGAAGATCTGAATGAAAGGAGTATTTTTGCCACACAATGTTTTCATAAATTTTTTACCGTTTCTGAGATATCACGATAACAAAATTTCGAATGGTGGCCATTTTGAAAATGGCGGACGAATATTATTTTTTGACGAACCAGAAATGTAGATCTTTATGACATGAGTAATTTTGCAACACAATGTTTTCATAAATTTTTTATCGTTTCCGAGATAATGCGATAACAAAATTTCGAATGGTGGCCATTTTGAAAATTGCGGACGAAAATTTTTTGTGACCAACCAGAAATGTAGATCTTTATGAGAGGAGTAATTTTGCAACACAATGTTTTCATAAATTTTTTATCGTTTCCGAGATATCGCGATAACAAAATTTCGAATGACGGCCATTTTCAAAACGGCGGATGAAAAAAAATTTTGACCATAGATATGTAATCAGCACCATACAGGCTACCTGGAAACCAAATTTTATCAAAATCGGATAACTTTAAGAAATTTGCATATTTAGGGGTCAAAAACGCGTAACCGGGGTCGCGACCCAAAATTTTTTTTCGCATTACGAAACATCCTGAGGATGAATGCAAAAATTTCCCCACATCAGAATTTTGATATCGGTTTGAGCAAACATGATAACAAGGTTTTCGGTCTTTGGGGAGATAACTCCGTTACTAAAAATAGATCGGTTTCACAGGGTCAGTGGCTTCGACCCCTCACTAAGCCGAATAGTATGACCAAGTATCGAATTGATATGTCGCGACACTTTTACTCTTTTGGCCGCGGAAAAAAAAGAATAATAATTAAAAGGACAATTGTTCAGAGAACAATTGCAAGGTCTTTCCCAGTCAATGTTGTGTTTAATGTTATGTTTTGTCATGTCACATGTTTAAAATCATCTTGATGAGATGCACATTGTCTCCAATATATTAGAGTAGCCATTTCTAATCGTTTTAAAGATTTTACGATAAAAAAACGTAAAATTTGGCTTTGACCTTGACTGATGACCTTGATGAGCCTTTGACCTTGGGATCAAATTGAAGGTCTCTTCTTACCGATTAATTTGATATGTTACATGACCATACTATCTGTAAAGGTTTAAAAGTTATACGCCAAAACCTATTTCTGAAACGCGTCAAGGGCAATAACTCTTCTGGGAGTCATCGGAGAGCTTCGATTCAAATGAGACAAATGTAGCCCTTGCCGTGATGAACATTTTTGCTGATATACTTTTTCAGATATCTATTACGATTTCTGAGTTTATCTAATAACAAGGTCAAAGGTCAAGGTCAAAGGTCACGGATGACCTTCAACCTGGTACTCAAGGTCTTTTCATACTGATCACTTTAAACAATATGTTTACTATATTATCTGTTAGCGTTTAAAAGTTATTCGCAAAAAACCGATTTACCGAAACGCGTCAAGGGCAATAACTCAAAAACGGCTTGTCGCACAGTTTTCGTTCAATTGAATCAAATGTAGATCTCAATGAGAGGAACATTTTTGCAATATAATGTTTTTATAAATTTTTTATCGTTTCCGAGATATAGCGAGAACAAAATTTTGAATGGCGGCCGAAAAAATTTTTTCACCCCCTTTTTGTAATCAGGGTCATCAAAGCTACCTGATAACCAAATTTCATCAAAATCCGATAACTTTGAAAAATTTGCATATGTAGGGGTCAAAAACGCGTAACCGGGGTCGCGACCCCAAAAAATTTTTTTCATGATAAATCATCCTGAGGATGAATGCATCATTTTCCTCAACTCAGATTTTTGATATCGGTTACAGTTTAGGAGGAGATCTGATAACAAGATAAACCGTATTCGGGGAGATAACTCTGTTACTAAAAATAGAATCGGTTCACAGGGTGACCTGAGTCGAGCCCGGCCAATGCTTGTTAAGTGTACCAAGTTTGGTTATGATTGGTCAAAGCAGTTCCACAACATTGATGGCAGAGGAAAAAAAATAATAATAATTAAAAGGTCAATTGTTCAGAGAACAATTGCAAGGTCTTTCCCCGTCAATGTAATGTTTTGTTACGTCTTATGTTTGAAATCTTCTTGGTGAGATTCACATTGTGTCCAATATATTTGATTTTCTATTTCTAACAGTTTTAATGACTGTTTTTACAGAAAAAAGACAAAACAATTGGGTATGACCTTGACCCGTGACCTTGGTGACCTTTGACCTTGGACTCAAATTGTAGGTCTCTTCTTACTGATTAATTTGATATGTTACATGACAGTACTATCTGTAAAGGATTAAATGTTATACACAAAAAAACACTTTCAGAAACGCGTCAAGGCCAATAACTCTTCGGGGAGTCATCGGAGAGCTTCGGTCCAAATGAATGAAATGTAGCACTTGACATGACGAACATTTTTGCTGATATAATTTTTCAGCTATCTATTACGGTTATTGAGTTTATATGCTAACAAGGTCAAAGGTCAAGGTCAAAGGTCACCGATGACCTTCAACCTGGTACTCAAATTGAAGGTCTTTTCATGCTGATCATTTTAAACATATATGTTTACTATATTATCTGTAAGCGTTTAAAAGTTATTCGCAAAAAAAAAACAATTTACGAAAACGCGTCAAGGGCTATAACTCTTAACGGTTCGTCGCAGAGTTTTTGTTCAATTGAATCAAATGTAGATCTCAATGAGAGGAACATTTTTGCCAAATAATATTTTCATAAATTTTTTATCGTTTGCGAGTTATCGCGATAACAAAATTTCGAATAGCCGCCATTTTGAAAATGGCGGACGAAAAAAATTTTTGACCATAGTTTTGTAATCAGGACCATGAAAGCTACCTGAAAACCAAATTTGGTGGAAATCCGATAACTTTGAGAAATTTGCATATTTAGGGGTCAAAAACGCGTAACCGGGGTCGCGACCCAAAAAATTTTTTTTCGTGATAATTTATCCTAAGGATGAATGCAACTTTTTCCTCACCTCAGATTTTTGATATCAGTTACGGTTTATGAGGAGATCTGATAACAAGATAAACAATATTCGGGGAGATAATTCTGTTACTAAAAATAGAATCGGTTCACAGGGTGACCTGAGTCGAGCCCGGTTAATGTTTGTTAAGTGTATCAAGTTTGGTTATGATTGGTCAAAGCACTTTGCCAAAATTGATGGCAGAGGAAAAAAATAATAATAATAATCATAAGAAATACAATAAGGTCTTTCCACTGTAGTGGGAAAGACCTTAATAATTAAAAAGTCAATTGTTCAGAGAACAATTGCAAGGTCTTTCACCAGTTTTCGTCATGATAACATGTTATTATTCTGATTTTATTGTCAATCCCTGTCGAAAATATGATGTAAACAAGAGCTTTGAACTTTTTCAACTACATTTAATCACCTATCTCTTACCTTTTTTGGCGATTTTACTGAAAAAATCCCAAAAATTGGCTATGACCTTGACTTCTGACCTTGATGACCTCTGACCTTGTGCTCAAAATGAAGGTCTCTTCTTACTGATTAATTTGATATGTTACTTGACTATACTATCTGTAACAGTTTAGAACTTATATGTGAAAACCCATTTTCCGAAACGCGTCAAGAGCAATAACTCTCTAGGGAGTCATCGGAGAGCTTCGGTCCGAATGAAACAAATATAGTCCTTGACATGCTGAACATTTTTGCTGATATACTTTTTCAGTCATCTTTTATGGTTTCTGAGTTTATCCCCTAACAAGGTCAGAGGTCAAGGTCAAAGGTCACCGATGACCTTCAACCTGGTACTCAAATTGAAGGTCTTTTGTTACTGATCAATTTAAACAATATGCTTACTATATTATCTGTAAGCGTTTAAAAGTTATTCGCGAAAAACCGATTTACCAAATCGCGTCAAGGGCTATAACTCAAAAACGTTTCATCACACAGTTTTCGTTCTATTGAATCAAATGTAGATCTCAATAAGACAAGTATTTTTTGCAATATAATGTTTTCAGAAATTTTTTATCGTTTCCGAGATATTGCGATAACAAAAATTCAAATGGCGGCCATTTTGGAAATGGCGGCCGAAAAAAAATTTTGATCCCAGATTTGTAATCGGGACCATGAGAGCTACCTGGAAACCAAATTTGGTGGAAATCAGACAACTTTGAGAAATTTGCATATTTAGGGGTCAAAAACACGTAACCGGGGTCGCGACCCAAAAAAGTTTTTTTGCGTGATTAATCATCCTGAGGATGAATCGAACATTTTCCCCCATTCAGAATTTTGATATCGGTTACGGTTTATGAGGAGATCTGCTAACAAGATAAACCGTGTCAGGGGAGATAACTCCGTTACTAAAAATAGATCGATATGCTTGACTGAGTTTTGAAGTCCCGCAGTGATATCGATTCAGGACACCAACAGTCGAAATGATATGTCGCGTAGTTTTTTTACAGCGGTTGCGGCGGAAGAAAAAGAATAAAAAAAAAATTAAAAAGTCAATTGTTCAGAGAACAATTGCAAGGTCTTTCACCAGTTTTCGTCATGATAACATGTTATTATTTTGATTCTATTGTCAATCCCTGTCGAAAATATGATGTAAACATGAGTTTTGAACTTTTTCAACTACATTTATTCACCTATCTCTTACCTTTTTTGGTGATTTTACTGAAAAAATCCCAAAAATTGGATATGACCTTGACTTCTGGCCTTGATGACCTCTGACCTTGTGCTCAAAATGAAGGTCTCTTCTTACTGATTAATTTGATATGTTACTTGACTATACTATCTGTAACAGTTTAGAACTTATATGTGAAAACCCATTTTCCGCAACGCGTCAAGAGCAATAACTCTCTAGGGTGTCATCGGAGAGCTTCGGTCCAAATGAAACAAATATAGCCCTTGACATGCTGAACATTTTTGCTGATATACTTTTTTCAGTCATCTTTTATGGTTTCTGAGTTTATCCCCTAACAAGGTCAGAGGTCAAGGTCAAAGGTCACCGATGACCTTCAACCTGGTACCCAAATTGAAGGTCTTTTCTTACTGATCACTGTAAACATATATGTTTACTATATTATCTGTAAGCGCTTAAAAGTTATTCGCGAAAAACCGATTTACCAAATCTCGTCAAGGACTATAACTCAAAAACGGTTCATCGCACAGTTTTCGTTCTATTGAATCAAATGTAGATCTCAATAAGACAAGTATTTTTGCAATATAATGTTTTCAGAAATTTTTTAGCGTTTCCGAGATATTGCGATAACAAAATTTCAAATGGCGGCCGAAAAAAAAGTTTTTGATTTGTAATCGGGACCATGAGAGCTACCTGGAAACCAAATTTGGTGGAAATCAGACAACTTTGAGAAATTTGCATATTTAGGGGTCAAAAACGCGTAACCGGGTTCGCGACCCAAAAAAGTTTTTTTGCTTGATTAATCATCCTGAGGATGAATCGAACATTTTACCCCATTCAGAATTTTGATAAAGGTTACGGTTTATGAGGAGATCTGCTAACAAGATAAACCGTGTTAGGGGAGATAACTCCGTTACTAAAAATAGATCGATATGCTTGACTGAGTTTTGAAGTCGCGCAGTGGTATCGATTCATGACATCAAGAGTCAAAATGATATGTCGCGAAGTTTTTTTACAGCGGTTGCGGCGGAAGAAAAAGAATAAAAAAAAAATAATAATAATCCGAAGAATAACAGTAAGGTCTTTCACACTGAGGTGAAAGACCTTAATAATAATCATAAGAAATACAATAAGGTCTTTCCACTGTAGTGGGAAAGACCTTAATAATAATTAAAAGGACAATTGTTCAGAGAACAATTGCAAAGTCTTTCACCGTCAATGTAATGTTATGTTACTTCTTATGTTTGAAATCTTCTTGATGAGATGCACATTGTGTCCTATATATTCAATTTTCTATTTCTAACTGATTAAATGACTGTTTTTACAATAAAGAGAAAAAAAATGGCTATGACCTTGATCTGTGACCTTGGTGACCTTTGACCTTGGACTCAAATTGTAGGGGTCTTCTTACTGATTGATTTGATATGTTACATGACCATACTATCTGTAAAGGATTAAAACTTATACGCGAAACACCGCTTTCTGAAATGCATCAAGGGCAATAACTCTTTTGGGAGTCATCAGAGAGCTTCGGTCCATATGTATCAAATGTAGCCCTTGACGTGGTGAACATTTTTGCTGATACAATTTTTCAGCTATCTATTACGGTTATTGAGTTTATCTGCTAACAAGGTCAAAGGTCAAGGTCAAAGGTCACCGATGACCTTCATCCTGGTACTCAAATTGAAGGTGTTTTCATGCTGATCACTTTAAACATATATGTTTACTATATTATCTGTAAGCGTTTAAAAGTTATTCGCAAAAAACCAATTTACCGAAACGCGTCAAGGGCTATAACTCAAAAACGGTTCATCGCAGAGTTTTTGTTCAATTGAATCAAATGTAGATCTCACTGAGAGGAGTATTTTTGCAACACATTGTTTTCATAAATTTTTGATCGTTTCCGAGATATCGCGATAACAAAATTTTGAATGGTGACCATTTTGAAAATGGCGGGCGAAAAAATTTTTTCGACCTACCATAAATGTAGATCTTAACGAGAGGAGTATTTTTGCAACACAATGTTTTCATAAATTTTTTATCGTTTCCGAGATATCGCGATAACAAAATTTCGAATGGCGGCCATTTTGAAAATGGCGGGCGAAAATTTTTTTTTGACCAACCATAAATGTAGATCTTAACAAGAGGAGTATTTTTGCAACACAATATTTTCATAAATTTTTTATCGTGTCCGAGATATCGCCATAACAAAATTTCGAATGGCGGCCATTTTTAAAATGGCGGGCGAAAATTTTTTTTTGAGCAACCATGAATGTAGATTTTAACGAGGGGAGTATTTTTGCAACACAATGTTTTCATAAATTTTTGATCGTTTCCGAGATATCGCGATAACAAAATTTCGAATGGCGGCCATTTTGAAAATGGCGGGCGAAAAATTTTTTTTGACCAACCATAAATGTACATCTTAATGAGAGGAGTATTTTCGCAACACAGTGTTTTCATAAATTTTCTATCGTTTCCGAGATATCGCAATAACAAAATTTCGAATGGCGGCCATTTTGAAAATGGCGGGCGAAAAATTTTTTTGACCACAGATTTGTAATCAGGACCATGAAAGCTACCTGGAAACCAAATTTTATCGAAATCCGATAATTTTGAGAAATTTGCATATTTAGGGGTCAAAAACGCGTAACCGGGGTCGCGACCCAAAAAACAATTTTTCCATGACAAATCATCCTTAGGATAATTGCGACATTTTCCCTGCATCAGAATTTTGATATCGGTTACGGTTTTTGTGCAAACATGATAACAAGGTTTTCGGTCTTCGGGGAGATAACTCCGTTACTAAAAATAGATCGGTTTCACAGGGTGACTGGCTTCGACAGGCAACTAAGCCGATTAATACCACCAAGTATCGAATTGAAATGTCGCGACACTTTTTCGCGAAGTGCGGCAGAAAAAAAGAATAATACTAATAATAATAATAATAATTAAAAGGACAATTGTTCAACGAACAATTGCAAGGTCTTTCACCGTAAATGTAATGTTTTGTTACGTCTTATGTTTGAAATCTTCTTGATGAGATGCACATTGTGTCCTATATATTCAATTTTCTATTTCTAACTGATTAAATGACTGTTTTTACAAAAAAGAGACAAAAAAATGGCTATGACCTTGACCTGTGACCTTGGTGACCTTTGACCTTGGACTCAAATTGTAGGAGTCTTCTTACTGATTAATTTGATATGTTACATGACCATACTATCTGTAAAGGATTAAAACTTATACGCGAAACACCGCTTTCTGAAATGCATCAAGGGCAATAACTCTTCTGGGAGTCATCAGAGAGCTTTGCTCCATATGTATCAAATATAGCCCTTGACGTGGTTAACATTTTTGCTGATATAATTTTTCAGCTATCTTTCACGGTTATTGAGTTTATCTGCTAACAAGGTCAAAGGTCAAGGTCAAATGTCACCGATGACCTTCAACCTGGTACTCAAATTGAAGGTCTTTTCATGCCGATCACTTTAAACATATATGTTTACTATATTATCTGTAAGCGTTTAAAAGTCATTTGCAAAAAACCAATTTACCGAAACGCGTCAAGGGCTATAACTCAAAAACGGTTCGTCGCAGAGTTTTCGTTCAATTGAATCAAATGTAGATCTCAATGAGAGGAGTATTTTTGCAACACAATGTTTTCATAAATTTTTTATCGTTTCCGAGATATCGCAATAACAAAATTTCGAATGGCGGCCATTTTGAAAATGGCCGGCGAAATTTTTTTTTGACCAACCATAAATGTAGATCTTTACAAGAGAAGTATTTTTGCAACACAATGTTTTCATAAATTTTTTATCGTTTCCGAGATATCACGATAACAAAATTTCGAATGGCGGCCATTTTTAAATGGTGGGCGAAAATTTTTTTTTGACCAACCATAAATGTAGATCTTAACGAGAGGAGTATTTTTGCAACACAATATTTTCATAAATTTTTATTGTTTCCGAGATATCGCGATAACAAAATTTCGAATGGCGGCCATTTTGAAAATGGCGGGCGAAAAATTTTTTTGACCACAGGTTTGTAATCAGGGCCATAAAAGCTACCTGGAAACCAAATTTTGTCGAAATCCGATAACTTTGAGAAATTTGCATATTTAGGGGTCAAAAACGCGTAACCGGGGTCGCGACCCAAAAATTTTTTTTTCCATGACAAATCATCCCTAGGATGATTGCAACATTTTCCCTGCATCAGAATTTTGATATCGGTTACAGTTTTTGTGCAAACTTGATAACAAGGTTTTCGGTCTTCGGGGAGATAACTCCGTTACTAAAAATAGATCGGTTTCACAGGGTGACTGGCTTCGACAGGCAACTGAGCCGATTAATACCACCAAGTATCGAATTGATATGTCGCGACACTTTTCGCGAAGTGCGACAGAAAAAAAAAGAATAATAATAATAATAATAATAATAATAATAATTAAAAGGACAATTGTTCAGAGAACAATTGCAAGGTCTTTCCCAGTCAATGTTGTGTTTAATGTTATGTTTTGTCATGTCACATGTTCAAAATCATCTTCATGAGACGCACATTGTCTCCAATATATTAGAGTAGCCATTTCTAATCGTTTTAAAAATTTTACGATTAAAAAACCTAAAATTTGGCTATGACCTTGACCGATGACCTTCATGACCTTTGACCTTGGGATCAAATTGAAGGTCTCTCCTTCCTGATTAATTTGATATGTTACATGACCATACTATCTGTAAAGGTTTAAAAGAGAGCTTCGGTCCAAATGAGACAAATGTAGCACTTGACATGATGAACATTTTTGCTGATATACGTTTTCAGCCCTCTATTACGGTTTCCGAGTTCATCTGATAACAAGGTCAAAGGTCAAGGTTAAAGGTCACCGATGACCTTCAACCTGGTACTCAAATTGAAGGTCTTTTCATGCTGATCACTTTTAACATATATGTTTACTATATTATCTGTAAGCGGTTAAAAGTTATTCGCAAAAAACCGATTTACCGAAACGTGTCTAGGGCTATAACTCAAAAACGGTTCATCGGAGAGTTTTTGTTCAATAGAACAAAATACAGATATCAATGAGAGGAACATTTTTGCAGTATAATGTTTTCAGAAATTTTTTATCGTTTCCGAAATATTGCGATTACAAAATTTCAAATGGCGGCCATTTTGAAAATGGCTGACGAAAATTTTTTTTGACCCCAGATTTGTAATCAGGGTCATTAAGACAACCTGGATACTAAATTTCATGAAATTCCGATAACTTTGAGAAACCGACAAAATTAGGGGTCAAAAACGCGTAACCGGGGTCGCGACCCCAAAAAAATTTTTTGCATGACAAATCATCCAGAAGATGAATGAAACATTTTCCCCCATTCAGAATTTTGATATCGGTTACGGTTTCTGAGTTTACCTGATAACAAGAAAAACCGCAGTCGGGGAGATAACTCTGTTACTAAAAATAGATTTCGTCCGTCCCCTAATTTCGAAAGAGAAATTCCAACTTCCAGTTAGTACGCGAAGTTTCGTAATGATACGTCAAAAGGTTTCCCGTACAGAGATCTTACGAAAGAAGAAGAAAAATAATAATAATTAAAAAGACAATTGTTCAGAGAACAATTGCAAGGTCTTTCCCAGTCAATGTTGTGTTTAATGTTATGTTTTGTCATGTCACGTGTTTAAAATCATCCTGATGAGACGTACATTGTCTCCAATATATAAGAGAAGCCATTTCTAATCGATAAAAAACGTAAAATTTGGCCATGACCTTGACCGATGACCTTGATGACCTTTGACATTGGGATCAAATTGAAGGTCTCTCCTTGCTGATTAATTTGATATGTTACATGACCATACTATCTGTAAAGGTTTAAAAGTTATACGCAAAAAACCTATTTCTGAAACGCGTCATGGGCAATAACTCTTCAGGGAGTCATCGGAGAGCTTCGGTCCAAATAAGACAAATGTAGCCCTTGACATGATGAACATTTTGCTGATATACTTTTTCAGCCATCTATTACGGTTTCCGACTTCATCTGAAACCAAGGTCAAAGGTCAAGGTCAAAGGTCACCGATGACCTTCAACCTGGTACTCAAATTGAAGGTCTTTTCATGCTGATCACTTTAATATGTATGTTTACTATATTATCTGTAAGCGTTTAAAAGTTATTCGCAAAAAACCGATTTACCGAAACGCGTCAAGGGCAATAACTCAAAAACGGTTTGTTGCACAGTTTTCGTTCAATTGAATCAAATGTAGATCTCAATGAGAGGAACATTTTTGCAATATAATGTTTTATATAATTTTTTTATCGTTTCCGAGATATAGCGAGAACAAAATTTCGAATGGCGACCATTTTGAAATTGGCGGCCCCAAATTTTTTTTTTTGACCCCAGATTTGTAATCAGGGTCATCAGAGCTACCTGGAAACCAAATTTCATTAAAATCCGACAACTTTGAAAAATTTGCATATTTAGGGGTCAAAAACGCATAACCGGGGTCGCGACCCCAAAACATTTTTTTGCATGATAAATCATCCTGAGGATGAATGCAACATTTTCCTCAACTCAGATTTTTGATATCAGTTACGGTTTAGGTGGAGATCTGATAACAAGATAAACCGTATTCGGGGAGATAACTCTGTTACTAAAAATAGAATCGGTTCACAGGGTGACCTGAGTCGAGCCCGGCCAATGCTTGTTAAGTGTACCAAGTTTGGTTATGATTGGTCAAAGCAGTTCGACAACATTGATGGTAGAGGAAAAAAAAAGAATAATAATAATCATCATAAGAAATACAATAAGGTCTTTCCACTGTAGTGGGAAAGACCATAATAATCAGAAGAAATACAGTAAGGTCTTTCACATGTGAAAGAAGAAATACAGAAGAAATACAGTAAGGTCTTTCACATGTGTTTCACATGTGGTGAAAGACCTTAATAAGAAACGGGGTAAAAACAATAAGTCAATAAACTTCGTTTGGGTGACTTTATTACAAGTAATAACTGTGTTCGCAAGCGAAACACAAAAGTCGCCCAAACCTCCCATGGATCGCCTTCCTAGCAAATTTTGTATTCTAAAAATATGTTCTACACTACATACACAACCTTCCTGTCAAATTTCATGCGATTTGGAGCACTTTTAATTTTCCCGCCTTTTTTCAGTTTCCATGGCAACGGCCGCCATTTTGAAATTTTTTTACCTCAAAATATATTCTACACTTCATACACAACCTTCCTGTAAAATTTCATGCAATTTGGAGCACTTTTAATTTTCCCGCCTTTTTTCAATTTCCATGGCAACGGTCGCCATTTTGAAAATTTCAAGACTAAAAAGCACATCTCGGGATGGGGTTCCATCATCCTATGAAGTTTGCTTAAGATTGGACCATCGGTCTCCGAGAAATCAGGTGGACAAGTTCACGGCGGAAAAAAGGGAGGAATAATAATAACGAGTGATGATATGTTTGCATGCAAACACAAGTCACCCAAACCAGATTCCATACACAATTCCCTGTTGAAAAATGCTGTGTTGTATATTTATTACCAATGATTGTAATGATGTGTTTTGAAATATTTGTTTCTATTCCTTATGTAAGAACTAGTGTCATAAACTCATTATCTTTTCGTCTATCAGTGTTCGTAGTACTTTGATTCACAGGTTAACACTTCATTAGTGTATGTACTGGACTGCATCAGAAAAAAAGTTGCGTCATAATGGTTTCAATATTGATTCATTGATGAAACCAACATTCCAAGCTTAATATGTACATTTATTGATACTCTAACGTGAAATAAAGCTTTAGGGTTGTGACCTTCACCTTTGACCTTGACCTCATTTTGAAGGTCCAGACTTCCTGAACATTTTGTACGTTGAATGTCTTTTAGTATCTTCAATGGTATTTGAGCTATAAGCAAAAAACACGAAATTCGGACAATTGGTTTTCGGTCCATAAACCGAAAACGGTTGGTCTGACAATTTTGGACCCTATGTAACAAATGTTGATCTCAACAAGATACACATTTTTCCCATTACCTTTAATCAGCTATCTATTATGGTTTCTGAGATAATCCAATAAAAAGGTCTAGGGTCAAAGTTCAAAGTGACCAATGACCTTTGACCTTGGCATTTTTAAATGTAACACATATCACCTAAGATGAATGGAAAAGGTTTCAGGTTTCTATCTCTTACCGTTTTCGAGAAAAACCTACTTAAAAGATATGATGAAATTTTCAAGGGTCATGACTCCTGAACGGCTGACCATAGAGTTTCGGTCCAAATGTAACAAATGTTGGGCATGACCCAACTAACATTTTTGTCATTATATTGTATTAGCTATCTGTTACAGTTTCCGAGATAACCTGATAATAAGATTTGGGGTAAAAGTTCAAAGTGACCAATGATGGTGGTCATTTGGAAAATTTCAACACCCAAGTGCACATCTTTGGGTGGTGATCTATCTACCTCAGTAGTTTGATTATGATTGGGCAAGTGATTTCTGAGAATTTGGTTGGACAAGATGATTTTTGAGGCGGAATAATAATAATAATAATAACAAGACATGATTATGATCTTGTGGATCATAGAATGGCTCCCAAACCCCGCATGGACCTAGAATTTCAATTTGTCACACGAATGGCAGCCTCTGGGTAAAATTTCATCCAAATTGGAGCACTTTCGATTTTCCCGCCTTTTTAATTTTCTGTTTCCATAGCAACGGTCCCCATTTTGGAAATTCTGCCACCAGAATTCAATTCCACACATCATAGACAACCTCTGTGTCAATTTTCATTCAAATCGGAGCACTTTGAATTTTCCCGCCTTTTTTCAGTTTCCATGGCAACGGTCCCTATTTTGGAAATTCTGCCACCAGAATTCAATTCCACACATCATAGACAACCTCTATGTCAATTTTCATCCAAATCGGAGCACTTTGAATTTTCCCGCCTTTTTTCGGTTTCCATGGCAACGGTCGCCATTTTGGAAATTCTGACACCAGAATTCAATTCCACACATCATTGACAACCTCTGTATCAATTTTCATCCAAAATGGCGCACTTTTAATTTTCCCGCCTTTTTTCAGTTTCCATGGCAACGGGCGCCATTTTGAAAATTCCGGAGGTCAAACGCACAATTCCACATGGTGTTCCAACATCCTACCAAGTTTCAATGTCCTAGCTCTTACGGTCTCCGAGAAGAAGTCCGGACAAATATTAGGGAAGACGGAAGAATAAAAATAATAATAATAAGAAACGGAGCAAAAACAATATGTCTCCACAAACTTCGTTTGGGAGTCATAACTAGATTTGCAATTGCGAGAAATAGCTGATGTCGCCCCAGACGTCCAAGTCGATAATTCCATCTTGTTTGTAGTGTCAAAATCTACCTAGAAATCAATTTTCGTTGAATTCAGACAAATTTGAAATTTTGACGTATTTTGGCGGCCATCTTGAATATGGCGGACATTTTGCAAATTTTTTTCGCATGAATTCCTTCCTTTTATCTAACTAAACATTGTTACAAAATATGAAAAAATTCTGCCATTCACTTCATGATTTATTGAATCATCAGTATTTTGACGTAAAAACAATAAGTCGCCAAACTTTGTTTGGGCGACTTAATAATAATAACTAGATTTGCAATTGCAAGCAATAGCTGATGTCGCCCCTGGCAGACAATTCGATGCTCCCATCTAGTTCGCAGCGTCAAAATCTACCTAGAAAGCAATTTTCGTTGAAATCCGACAAAGTTGAAATTTTGACGCATTTTGGGCAGCCAAAATTTCTTCGCGTAAATTCCTTTGACTCATCTTATCGAACATTTATGCGAAATATGAAGACATTCTGCAAAGCAGTTCCTGTGTTAATGAATCTTTTTTACGTAAAATGGCGGCCATTTTGAAAAATTTCTTCACTAAAATTCCTTCGGCTCATCTTATCGAACATTTATGCAAAATATGAAGAAATTCTGCAAAGCAGTTCCTGAGTTAATGAATCTTCTATATTTTAACGTAAAATGGCGGCCATCTTGAAAATGGCGGCCATTTTGAAAAATTTCTTCGCGAGAATTCCTTCGGCTCATCTTACTGAACATTTATGTGAAATATGAAGAATGAGCAAAACAGTTTCTGAGTTATTGAATCTTCTATTTTTTAACGTAAAATGGCGGCCATCTTGAAAATGGCGGCCATTTTGAATTTTTTTCACTGTCAGGCATAACTTCACATGGAGCTCCAACTGTGTGCCAAGTATCAAGTGATTCTGTTCAGTCATCTCTGAGTAAAGCTCTGGACAAAATTATTGGAAGTAAAATAAAAAGAAACCGGAATAATAACGAGTGATGATATGTTTGCATGCAAACACAAGTCACCCAAACCAGATTCCATATCCAATTGCTTTTTGAAAAAAATGCTTTGTTGTATGATTGAAATAATGTGTTCTGAAATATTTGTTTCTATTCATAAACTCATTATCTTTTCGTCTATCAGTGTTGGTAGTACTTTAATTCATAGGAAGTATATGTACTGGATTGCATCAGAAAGGAAGTTGCGTCATATTGGTTTTATGATTGATTCATTAATGAAACCAACATTCAAAGCTTAATATGTACATTTTTTTTTGACCAACCTAAAATGTAGATCTTTATGAGAGGAGTATTTTTGCAACACAATGTTTTCATAAAATTTTTATCGTCTCCGAGATATCGCGATAACAAAATTTTGAATGGCGGCCATTTTGAAAATGGGGGACGAAATTTTTTTTTTTGACCACCCAGAAATGTAGATCTTTATGAGAGGAGTATTTTTGCAACAAAATGTTTTCATAAATTTTTTATCGTTTCCGAGATATCGCTATAACAAAATTTCGAATGGCGGCCATTTTGAAAATGGCGGACGAAAAATTTTTTTTGACCATTCAGAAATGTAGCTCTTTATGAGAGGAGTATTTTTGCAACACAATGTTTTCTTAAATTTTTTATCGTTTCCGAGTTATCGCGATAACAAAATTTCGAATGGCGCCCATTTTGAAAATGGCGGACGAAAATATTTTTTGACGAACCAGAAATGTAGATCTTTATGAGAGGAGTATTTTTG
>MJUU01042743.1:0-21149 GCA_002080025.1 Modiolus philippinarum
ATATCATCTTTGTTTTAATAAGTTAGAACATCAGAAGAGATTATCTAACTAATTATGGAGTAGAACAAAATACATTGCATTGTTATTGTTTCAAAAGCAATGATATAGGTGGGCAATACTATACAAATATACTATTGGGATAATATGGTGGCCAGATGCGAAAACGCGAAAACACAAAATCGAGAAGGCGGAAACGCGAAAATGAAAATGCGAAAACATGAAGTGAAATTCATTTCGCATTTTCGTGATTTCGCTTTCGGGTTTTTGCCTTCTTGATTTCGCGCTTTCGCTTTCGCGTTTTCGCCTTCTCGATTTCGCGTTTTCGCTCTGTAAAAAGTGAAAGTAGAAAAGGCGAAAACGCGGAATGGCCGCATCTGGCCACTATAGGGCGCAGTACACAGTTTTTTCCAAAGTCACTTAAGTACACAGTGGGGTGAAACCATCCCCCACTGTAGGATTTGTTTTCCTTTGCAAATATGGATTGTTATGTACCAAAACAATGCTCTTGATGTGAACTTTACTTTGAAATAAAAATATATATAAATATGATATCAAATTCTACAAATGGAAACAATGGTATACAAAACATTTACAAAAAAAAACTGTTCTATAAGTGCTTAAAAAAAACCCCAAAACAAACCATTTTCAGCCATTCAAAACAACAAGAAAGTTATTTTTCCTCGAAGTACAGGTTGAAAAATGTGCGCTTTTCAAAGGATGCAAGTATGTAGTAGTCTCCCTTTCATTGTTTACTTTTAAAATAATCCTAATTAATTCTAATTTTTTATTTGTGGTATTTAAAATTAAAGATAGGCATGATACTTAGTAAAATTTGAAAAACTGTGGCCTGCTCACATAGGATAATGTCAATACATGGATTTATACACCTGACTAGAACATAGTGACCGAGGATGCAGTCCGATGTCAATATACTCTTATCAGTAATTCCAATTTCGGTCAAAATGTTGAGTTTAAATAGACAAATGGGTGCGAAAATACCAAATCGTAATGTAATTCATGCAATGTAGTTCTATACAAACACTTTTTGTGCGTTCTGATCATTTTTAAGCCAACGCAAAAAAATGTAATTTTTAGAGAAAATTGGTTGAGGTAAAGGTATTTTGGATGTAGAAAGTTTATATCACTTCAAACTTACTATGTTTGTACTTTTTGTAAGAAAGATGTTTACTTTCATTTTATAACCACTTTTAATGAATAACAAATACCGAAGTTACTGTAAATTTAGTTTCTGCATATGGACATTTCGACAACTTACGTCTATTCGATTCAAATTCTAATCATTAAGAAGACAATAAACTCAAAGATGTTTAAAACCTGACAGTGTAGAAATATGATCGAAATGGAATATAAAACTAGCCAAGGTCAAAGCTTTGCATGAGGGAGATACTCCTTAGTTTTCAACAAAATTTACTAAAAATTGATATTGCAAGTCTCCAAATAAAATCGGCTTTCAGGTCAGCACCAAAGTACTGACTACTGGGCTGGTGAATACAATCGGGGTCAAGCAGTCTGACTGCAGTGGCACCAAGGTAGTGGTAACAAATAACTAAATACCGAAGTTACTCTGAATTTAGTTTCTGCATATGGCAATTTTGCCAACTTATGTCTTTTCAGTACGGATAAATTCTAAACATTTGGAAGACCATAAACTCAAAGATGTTAAAAACCTGACAGAGAACAAAAAATCAAATATGATCTAAATTGATTGCCAATATCAGCTAAGGACAGAGCTTTGCATGAAAGAGATACTCCTTAGTTTTCAATAAAATTTTCCAAAATTTAGATATTGCGAGTTCCTAATAAATCCGGCTTTCGGGTCAGCACCGAGTGCTGACTACTGGGCTGGTGAATACTTGAGGACTAAAAAAGTGAGACGAAAACGGAATTATTCTAAAACCTGTTTTGTTGGTCTATTGAAAAATTAAACGTGATAGTTTGGTAATATAATCATGTTTTTGATTATTATTCCGTAGTGCGACAGTGTTTTGCCAGCAGACTAGGTTCCTTGAGCTAGGCGAGCACTCTTCGATCCATCTTTCTAAATCACGTTTTGTCTATTCTTTCCTTTTCAAGATTTTGGTCTTAGAGTTAGTGGTCTACCTGTGTTGGGTTTTATTTGTATGTTTATTATACTATAGGGAAACGGGATAGAGAAAGGGGAGGTTTGGGTACCCATAAACCGGTTTAACCCTACCACTGGCTGTTGCTAGTGCCGGTACCAAGTCAGGCTATCCCGAATTCCTATCGTTATCTATATTTGTCTTTTGTGATTTTATTGTTTTTCTTTTGCAGTTCCCTGGTTGATTGTGACATGTAATTGTAATGTTCGGCCATTGTAAGTGTTTCCTGTTATCTTTCCTTCATTAATTTGATTCGTATGTTTATTATACCATAGGGAAACGGGAAAGATAATGGGGCGGTTTGGGTGCCCATAAAGCGGTTTAAATCTACCGCTGGCTTTTGCTAGTGCCGTCTGTCCCGAATGCGTTTGTCTTTTGGTTTTTTTTTGTGTTTTTCCTGTGTAATTCCCTGGCAGATTGTGGCATGTGATTGTAATTTTCAGCCATTGTAGATATTTCCTGTTATCCCCTATTTTACATTTACATGATATTAGCATGATTTATATCCAAATGAGAACCTTGAAAGACTAAAAGCAATTGTTAAAACATGCAAATGAGATGCATATCGGGTTCTGTAATCCATGGAACTTTTTCAAGCAAATTTGCATCAACATTGTAAAAGGGTAAGGTGAGATATATGGCCTGTTAGAAGATATTTGGTATAGCAATGTCTTTTATGTGATTAATTTGTAGATAAAATATCGGCTATCTTTTAACGCCAACTTGTTATAAATGGTAGGTACCAGTCAACATTTAGATTCGATTGAAAGAAAAACGTTTACAAAAAAGCAAATTTTTCAAAATTTCGCGGGTTGGGTCTAAAAATAAAAAAAATACCAAATTTGCAAAAATGAACAGTAAATTTAGTTATGCTGTACACGTGTTTCCAGGAGTAACCTCTCATCAGCAGCATTAAAATCAAATAATATGGTAAGCCATAATCAAAACATTGTAAACAAAGAAGTACTCATTACCAAAAATATCGAAATAGGAAGCCAAATCCAGTACTAAGGACATCCACCGAGTGCCATACACGGAATGAAGCCGTAGTATTTTTAAGGGGTTAGAATTTTGATAAAACGGTAAATTTTTATAAATCGCTAGGTAAATTTTCGTGCCAGACAAGTCTGACTATTGGACTGGTGAATACCCTCGGGGACCTCTGGTCCACCAGCAGTGGCATCGGTCCAATGGTTTCATAATAAAAAAAATACCAAAGTTGCAAAAATGAACAGTAAATTTAGTTATGCTGTACACGTGTTTCAAGGAGTAATTATATAACCTCTCATCAGCAGTACTAAAATCAAATAATATGGTAAGCCATAATCAAAACATTGTAAACAAAAAAGTACTCATTACCAAAAATATTGAAATAGGAAGCAAAATCCAGTACTAAGGACATCCTCCGAGTGCCATACACGGAATGAAGCCGTAGTATTTTTAAGGGGTTAGATTTTTGATAACCTTTAGACCAATTGTTCCACTTTTGTGAGCAGGTTATTCTCGACTTAACATGGGGGGTAATTACAAAATTACCGAACAAAGTTGTCAAGAGTCGAAGTCCTTAAAACAAAAAGACAAAACCGCCGAAAAAATTGTCGACCGCAATGGTCCTGTCTGTGTACGGGCCTTTCAAAAGAAATGATATGTTAAACCGGTTTTATGGCATGCATAAACTCCCATTTCATTGCAGTAGTGTCTGGTAGCAACTCAACAGCAATTGCTATTGAAAAGAAATGATCATCCCAGTAATTAGTAAAAAAAAAGAATCTTGAATCAGAGTTCGGACTTCATGCTTTATTTTGAAGGGGGTGTAAGCAAACTCAAAAGTCGGTGGATTTGGGAAATGGGGGGGGGGTACATGAGGGTTATTTGCCCTGTGCAGGATGTGCGTTTCTGTTCGCTGCGGTTCCCGGTATTAGTATTAGATTTGTTACTACTGTATATGTCATTATTTTATAAACCATATATAGTATTTTTTTAAATATACACATGATATTATAAACCATGACAACCGCATACGGTTAACACATACAAGTACCAGTATAAATACAGTTTCCATAACAAGAACTAGTTGATTATGAAATTTCTTACATCAAGTTAAATAAATTTTGCAAATGTTTGAAAGCGAGGCTTGCCGAGCTTTCAAACATTTCAAAATTTATTTAACGAGATGTGAGAAATTTAATAATTAACGTGTTTAAGTTGTGGAAACTGTTTCTCTAATGATTAAATGAAAAACGCCGAGGATTGTATTCCGATAAATTTGGCGGGAAACTTCACGAAACTTGTTCTCCTCTCTAGAGAGGAAAACAAATGTTTCCACACCGTTCAGGAAAAGTGAAAACCGGATAGAAATTAGAGAATTAATGTTAACCATTTCCTGTCTGATTGACAGAATTACATGTCCTGAAAAAAGTTGGTTATACATTGGTATACTACAAGAAATTCAGATAGTCCGCCAGATTGGGTTCAGAGCTCAATAGATCCTTCAACAAATATACTAAATAATAAAATACCGAATTCGCAGATACTGTTAATTTATTTTCTGCATATGCACATTTCGACAACTTATCTCTCATCAGTGAAGATAAAATCAAAACATTTAGCAATTCATACACCAAAATATGTGTAAAAGCTGATAGATATGAAAAAGAAAGGAAATGGGTTAAATGTCAAGGAGACAACATCCCATATCCAAGTTAAAACGACCCAAAACAAAGCATCTAGGGGTCACCGTACGGTCTTCAACACAGTGAGGAACCTCACACCATAAAGCAAGCCCTAAATGGCCCAAAAAGGTAAAAAGGTGAATAAATCAATGGAAACAAACCACATCCAATAACCCAAATATCAAGAAACTAAAGTTTTATAAGAAGACAAGGACAAGCCAATGACCAACATATTCCTGACTTGGGACAGGCGCAAAAATTGGGGTGGGGTTAAACTCGTTTTCTTGGATCCAAACCCTCCCCCTATGTGTGGTGAATGGCTAAAAACTAAATACACAAAAAGACTCACAGTAAAATCAAACTAAAAAAAAGTCAAGACAAGTACCCTTATAATGAAGTACATAAAACATGAAGACAATACACACAGGTACTGTCCGGACAAATGCTAGCTAAGGACATAATTTCCATTGACTATGATATCAAGCCTTCTAACATATGAAACTTCAATTGAAATACTTCTAAATAGATTTGGTATAACAACATCATCAATTATGATTTTGCTTTGGTTTTATCTGCACTGATGAGACATAAGCTGTCGAAATGCGCATATGCAGAAAATAAATTGACAGTAACTTCGGTATTTTGATATTTATGAAAGAAGAACATGATATAGAACAAATTACCAATAGACCTTCCCTACATTATTTCTGTTATAAGTGAAAACCGAACCGTCGGTCAAAAGAACGAACAATCCATGGACAATTGCAACTGTAAAGTTTCAAATTGGTTAAATTATCTCGGGGTGTGTTAGATCAAAATATGATTTTACCGCAAACATGTCAAAGCTGATAGAGAACAAATAACCAACCAATATAATCTAGATAGAAAAGTCAAAATTCAGCTAAGGACAGAGCTATGCCTAAGGGAGATACTCCTTCGTTTTAAACAAAACTTTGTAAAATTTAGATATTGCAATTTTCAATAAAGTCAGTTTTCGGGTCAGTACCGAAGTACTGACTACTGGGTTGGTGAATACCCTCGGGGACTAACAGTCCACCAGCAGAGGCATCGGCCCAGTGGTAATAAATGACAAAATACCGAAGTTACTGTTAATTTATTTTCTGCATATGCGCAATTAGACAACTTATGTCTCATTAATGCAGATCAAACCAAACAATTGGAAGTTCATAAACCGCAAACATGTCAAAGCTGATAGAGAACAAATAACCAACCAAAAGAATCTAAATAGAAAAGCCAAAATTCAGCTAAGGACAGAGCTTTGCATGATTTAGATACTACTTAGTTTTAAACAAAATTTTGTAAAATTTAGATATTGCACTTCTGCCATGGGTTGGTGAATACCATCGGGGACTAACAGTCCACCAGCAGAGGCATCGGCCCAGTGGTAATAAATAACAAAATACCGAGGTTACTGTTAATTTATTTTCTATATATGTGCATTTCGACAACTTATGTCTTATCAGTGCAGATTAAACCAAAACATTTGGAGGTGTCAAATCTGATTGAGAACAAATAACCAACTATATACCGAAGTTACTGTGAATTTAGTTTCTGCATATGCAAATGAAATAAAACGACTTACTTTTTACCTTGATTTAATGGGATATATGTTGACAAACAGATGTTTTAGTAACCTCAGTTTCATTTTCATAACTTTTATTCGTAAAATGAAATAGAAATTGCAGTAAATTTAAGTTTTGCAGATTGTAATTTCGACTTTTAATATCTCGTCAGTGCACATAAAATAAATGCAACAGAGAAAACGAATACCAGCTCAAATAAAACTTCAATAGTTTTTAAAATGAAATTTAACATTATTATTTGAAGCAGCTGTTTGCATACATTCTTTATAGTGCAAGCAATCATATTAATATCATTTCATTGAGATCAATATTTAGAAAGCTTATCATTTGAAATATTTCTTCTTTTTTGAAGATAAACATGTTCCCTCGATCACTTAACTTTTGTCGCTGAAACGACTACATCTGGAAACAGTACGTATATTTGAATTTGTATTTGCATTATTAGGGTACATCGGCAAACGAATACCGAAGCAAGAAAAGGAAAGGGGAATTTCTAAAATCATAAATCCAACATCACGGCAATTCACAGCAACACGAATTGAGAGAGTATGACAAAGACAAAACAAATAAACAAAAATGAACAAGAACGCCACAAAACTAAAGCATTAGCAGTGTGAACCCCTATAAAAACTGAGGTATCATCAGGTGCTCCGGAAGGGTAAGCATAATCTGCTCCACGCGTGGCACCCGTCACACTGCCAGTGAAAAGTCCGGTTTTGTCACAGTCGGTGTTAGTCAGTCCGGTAACAAACTCTGGATCTACCCAAAAATATCTGTTCTCATTTGTGAAACAGAAACATTGTAATGGTCTGTCAAATCGTGGTGACAACCGTAAAACTTCTGTAGTGACAATTGCAACAGTGACTGAACATACCCTTGATGTATAAGTTTTTGTTGACAAAATCGCTGTACAAACTACAGGTACGGCAATAGCGAATGGGTTGTTAAATGTACACGCCATATGCCGGAGAAGTGGGAATATTACTGCCGGAGAAGTGGGAATATTAGGGATGGTTGATATTGTCTTTTTCAGTCAGGTATTTTAGTCTTTCATTCTAAACTGTCGTACATATTCTAGACTTGAATGACAATATTTTAAAAAGGCGTTGGGTATATGTTGGTTTGCTGTGGAGAAAGTGTTTATTGTTGTTTAAACTTTGAGTTATATGTAATAATTTTTTGTACATAGCAGATACAGATAGGTAAAGATCCTTTGATTTCATTGGATAACCTGGCATACCTAGTTTTGAACAGTCATTTGTTTACCTTAACATCTGGATTCTATACTTGACGACTATACTTCAAGTGACTTCCGGTTTCTTTTCTACTTTTCTATCTGTCATGTACTAAATAAATTATGCACTTCATTCTCTGGAACCGTTTTCCTATGACGTTGTCTGGTGCCAATAGAGGGCCCTCCCCTGTAGACTCGTGCACCATACGCACAAGAAAACCCTATAGAAAAACGGTTTCCATGGTCGGTCGTGTTTAGGAAGAACGGCATAATGTGATGAATATATTTGAAGGTTATTGTTATTTTTTTATTAGTTAATCAAATTCATTAAAAATATAATTTTATATATAAAATGTGTATCTCCGATGTCCTCCAAAGAATGAAAAAATATCAAGATTTTTATTCTATCTTTGATTAATTATGTCTCCATTTTTAATCATAAATAATTAATTATTGGGTTTGATTAGTTTGCTACAGGGGTTTATCAACCCTCAAATAGCAATCACGGTGAAAATAACTTTTTATGTTGATAAATGTCGGTAGCAACCTATAATAAAGTCAATAATTTTATAAAATATACCTAGCTATAACTTGCTCTTGAACTTTTTCAAATAGAGAGAACAAAAAATATAGTAAATGATGTTGATGCTATGTCTTTTGTGAGTTTTAAACTTCTTTCCTATTTCAGATCAAACATTCGTTGTCCGTCATTTTTCTATTTGATTCATTTTCACTACGGATTAGAATACTAGTCCATTGACCGATTGTAAACATTTCTCTAAAACTAGAGTTTACTCCAGCAGTGCGGAGTGCATGAATAGACTACCCAGATTTTTTATGGAAAATTTATTTTGACCATCTGTTTAAAGTGCCAACATCCCATATTCATTATGCTAAATTTTCTTTCACTTTACTTGCTGTGTGCCATGTGATTGTATGCTGTGATTGTCTCCTGGTTCTAGGTGTTGATTGCACTTTTTGTAGGTAAACGGATTAAAACGACTGTAAGAAAACTTTGCCGAATGATTTTATGGCTGTGACGATCTGGCATCCAACTGGTTGACACATTGTTCGTTAATTTGCAGATTTCCGCTCAAACCGGCGATAGAAGCCATATTGAAAACACTATGATGTACGCGCAAAGCTCATTGTTGAAGGATCCATGAAAACTTCAAGATGAAGAACAACGAAAGAGCAGGCGTTGTTTCGTTGTTTGTCTTTACCTTGTTTTTATAGGAAATGTTCATGTGCTTTTACTACATATTCTGTCATTGTTGAATGATCTGAAACAATGAAGGAACAGAGGAATGGTACATATAAAGGACACACCTGAACACAGAAAACAATGACGTTAGACGGCTACAAAACACAGAAATAAAAACATAACATTCAAAACCAAGGTACTCACAGTGAGAACTCCCATGAAACTGAAAGTGACATCAGGTGATGAAATGACATAAAATCCCCGGTTCTAATCAGATAAACACATCTTTTTGCAACACTAATGTTCTGTCTCCAGTTAAATACGTTGTTTCCTCCAGATCTGACAACAGATCAACATAGTAGCAAATTTAGATTTTTTTTTTCAGCTGCTTTATAACATTCCACCATTTAGAACATTATTCAAAGTTGGGTTCCCATCGTTATTCAATGTCAAAGGGATGCTATCTAAATTTTTTTTAAATTTTTCCTGAAGTGTCGAATAAACGAACCAATTTCATTTCAAGTCTAAAAACAGAAACCCCTACTTACCTTAGTATGAAGAACAATAGGAGACTGTTTTCGACAAAATCATAAGAGTTTCCAACCTATTTCCTTTTTTCATTTTTTTTTGATTGACGGCTCGCTTACACTAAAGTTAAAATGTTTTGGGTTTTTTTTTCAGCGTTTACACTTCCGGTAATTGTGGGCTGTTGATAAAACAAAATATTTTTCTTATTATTTCCTGATTTGAAGTTCTAAAACACCAACTATGAAATTTTAGTAAAACGCGAAATTCATTCTTAGAATTATCCAACATTTGATATTTTTATGGAAGCTATATAGTATGAACATATACAATTGTAACTTTACATTATGAATAATCAATGGATACCATTTAGAAGAAAAGGAGGAATAGTTCAAAATCCACAGAGATAATTTATTCAAAGCCAGAATCGTTTATGTCAGAAAAAGCCGAATTTTCAGAATCTTATAGCAATACGATAATGTAACGTCATTTTTAAACATAAAACGTCTAGACAGATACGAATGACGGATGAAACTGTTATAGCTATTGTACGAATTTGACCTCTAAGAAATCTTTTCAAAGTGGACAACTTGATGACATATTATGCCGTTATGAACTTCAGTTTACCTGTTGTGTACTGCATGTCTAAGCTTAATCCAAGGTCGTTATTTATCAAGTCTTTGTGTATAAACATTCCCGCCAACATACAGCAAATTACGCGGTTCTTTTTTATCCGTGCAAAACTGCTGTGTTTTTATACTCCCGCCACATACTCCTTTCGCACAATTGTCTGATAAAATATATTTTCATGTATTTATTTTTCAGAATGGTTTATTGAACTTGCAGTATGAAGCTTAGATTTGAAAGGTTGCATTTGTGGTTTGTCAACCTGGGAGTTTTATTATTTATCGGCACCATTCTGTTTTATTCTGACATTTTCAAAGTAAAACACAAATCAGTTTATATCAGAGATATTTCAGGCGACCCAAGATTGAAATTAAAATCTGTTCCAAAAAAGTCGATCCATATCCCGAAGGATTTTTATTTTCAAAATAAACTGATATTTGGGTCTGTTCCATGGAGAGGGATACCAATAGCAAACTGGTTTCAACGTTTTATAAGCGATTTTGCGGTTTTCTCAAACGAAGGTGGTATGCGTTTGCCGCATCAGTTCGCTGTTTATACCATTCTGAGACTACTGCAACCTTCAGTGGTCATAGAAAGTGGCGTTGGGTATGGTAAAATGACAAGAGTTTACAGACGTATATTACCTGATGCACAGATTATCTCCCTTGATCCAAATTGCATTCAGCGTCAAATTAAAAACCATAGATCAATATGTGGAAAAGAATTCAGGGATTTCAAACATATGGATAAAATCTGGCGTACACTTGATAAAAATAAAACTTTGATAATATTTGACGACCACCAAAGTGGTTTTCTCAGAACACTGCAATCCCTACAGTTTGGATTTAGATACATTATGGTAGAAGATAATTATAGAATGGGGCATGGTGATATGTATTCACCAAAACAAGTCCTTACTTATGTACGCAGTAGTGTTCCATTTCTAGATAATTTCGGGCGTGCAAAAATTATGATTTCTGCAAAAGAACATTATATGAACAGGTACATTTTTCAAAATGTTGTAAAGACCTACGCAGAGTTTCCTCCCTTAAACAAAAATATGACTGTTCGAATGATAAGTAAGGGACAACCGTATGAATTAATTTCCAAGAATACTGTTAACGGACTTGAATTGCAAGTTCCATATCAATATGATTATGTAGATTACGGCCATATGTGTTATATGGAATTAAATAAACTTTCGGATATTCGCGATGAAATAAAAAATAAAATTTCATCAATTCGCACCCCTTGAATAGCATATTATAGTCTTTTCGCGTTTTTTGACTCTATCGTCAAAAACTAGAAAAAAAATGTGCAAAGTTCACCTATATACCCCGCTCTGACATTCGATTCAAGAAATGAAAAATAAATGTGAAATTCTAAAATAGGGGGTGCACAATTACATTTTTTCACAAAGAATTTGTTCAATAACAGTTTGCTATATAGGAATGAATGGGGGTATTTCTAAGGTTTAAACAAGATATTGTACCTGTCTGTGTGACCGTTGCAATTGCAAGGAGCAGATAATGCCTACCGTTCCGGTATACCTGATGATACCTAAAGTTTTTTTGGATTTCTGATTTTGGAATTTCTTTTGTTTTTTGTTTTTTTTTTTTTCGCTTTTTGCTTCCACATTCGTTTGCCTATGTATTTCGTAAATTTAGATATGGTAAATTTCAATTGGTTTACCAACCAGTACCAAAGTGCTGACTACTAGATATGTGACTATATTCAGGGACTTACAGTCCATTAGTAGACGTCTTTGCCAAGTGGTAATAAATATCATTATTATACCTTACATACTATATTTCATATAATACAATCTGATGAATAATTTTGATGTTTTTCAAAATTTACTACCGAAGTGGAACATAAGTGTTGATCCATCCATGGAACATCATATGATGGTCCCCTCTCAAACAAAAGTGGTTCCTAATGGGTTGATAATAAGCAAAAATCATAATTCATAGACATTTTTAGCAAAGTTTATCGGGCAATCTGTGATAGAATCTTGAGGTTGTTTTTGTATATTGTTTATTTAAGTAATTTATGAAATATACGATATTTTTTGCTCTCGCGTGTCACGTGCAAGTCGCGCTCCTAAGTGTGATGTCTTGTTTAAATTTTGGAAGTCAGCTGTGTTTCCCTTGACACGTTTGATCAAGTTTGTTATTTGCCACATATTGATAGCTTGAATAATATACAGCAAAAACTTTATATTTCAATAGATCTGAAATCTTGCGCAAGATGTTTACATGCCGAAACTTTCTTATAATTTCAAAACAGTTGATTTTCATACTAAAATTTGGAAAATTCTATTATGTCTGTTACATTTTAATTTCGGTATAATAAAACGATTATTTCCTTCATATATGGTGAACATTAAAGTTGTCAGCCCTTGTGAAGTTGTTTTCCCTCGGGTTAAATCCCTCGGAAAAACAACTTCACTCGGATTGACAACTTTTCATGTTCACCTTATAAGAAGACAATAATTGTATAATATTGCACAGTATCGTTAATTGAAGTTTCCATTCCACGCCGCTTCTACTCCAAAATCTGATATACCACACCCCTTTTGAATGTCAGCATTGACTAAAATCATGATAAAACAATTAAGGCACTTCTATGTTTGATCAATATGGAATTTAACGGAGCTAATACCCCAGCTCTTTTGTTGTAGCAGGAGTGATCCGAGTCGGTTCACCCCAGTTAGAACAAAGGATATTTTATACCTTTTTATTTTTGTCAAGGCCAGACTTTGATAACTCTTCAGTTCTTTTGGACTTTATGTTTTACTATCCTGAACTTTCAAAGAAGATAAAAAGTTTAAAACCTTGAAAAATAACATTGTCCATACTGGGATTCGAATCACGGTCGTCTCCTTCACTTGACTTCTACCTTTTTTTACACCACGAATTTGTTGGAAATACCGTGTCAAAAATCATATATAAAGAATTTTATCATATGTTTAGTAATAAATACAGACGTTTTGAATATGTGATACAGTGCATGACTTTCATTCCGTATTCACACTATGACGTCATACCCTTTATCGCATACCCTTTATCGCATGGCACACCCTTTATCGCATGGCTAGACCTGTATCATATCCTTTTTCCAAATTTTTTTTTTCAATTCGACTTATTTTTTTAAAATGAAAGTGGGGGTAAACTTTTTTTTTCGGGGGATTTTTTTTTGGGGGGGGGGTAAAAAAATGTTTTTGGGGTAACAAAAATTTGTTTGGCGTGAATTTTGGTGTCAATTTAAAAAAATATAGCAAACCTTTCTCCTTTACATGTTAGATATTATACCAAACTTCCCGTACAGTTGGGTGCAATCATAACCTCTCAAAAAGTTAACTTAGAACTGTTCTAATGACTGCTCTAGAGCTGCTCTAGAAAAGTGTTCTAAAAGCAGTCATAGAGTAGAACTGTTCTAAAAGCAGTCATCGAGTAGAACTGTTCTAAAAACGGTCATAATCTGTTCTAAAAGCAGTCATGGTCTTCCGTATGACTGCTTTTAGAACTGTTCTAAGTTAACTTAGAAAATGACCGTTTTTATGACCACTTTTAGAACTGCTCTGTCTTATGACCACTTTTAGAACTGCTCGTTTTTATGTCTGCTTTTAGAACTGTTCTGAGTTAACTTAGAAAATTACCGTTTTTATTACCGTTTCTAGAATTGTTCTACGTCTGCTCTAAGTTAACTTCAAGTTAACTTAGAATTGTTTCTAAGTTAACTTGGAGTTAACTTGGATGAGAGGTTATGACTGCACCCAACTGTACTTTCCGCCCATTTTGAATTTGTTGTTTTTTTTCACGAAATACTTGCATTTTCTCTTACCGATTTCATTTTTACTGTATTTTTGGGATTAAGTAGTCCTCTGTTTAAATATATGATAAACTGTATATTACATGGCAAAAACCGTATCACATGCCGTATCATCCTTCGACCAATATCATCCCTCGGGCTGATATTGGTAACTCGGGACGATACGGCATCTGATACGGATTTTGCCATGTATTATTTTATATGTTATAGGGCACAATAAGGATACATATTATCATAATAGTAAAATATACTTATTTCATGAAATTGTAAACAAGAAAAATCATTTTTAAGGATGCATATCGGTTTTTCTTCATTTAATATATTATCTTGGATGTAAATTAGTTATCACACTTGGACGTGGTGTTTCTGCATAAGCTCACCACTCCGGTCCCGGCCGTTGGGGTGAACTTATACAGACACATCACGTCCTCGTGTGATAACTTTTACGCAAAACCTAATATTGAACTCAGGTAAACCTTCGTTCAATATTACTTTAAGCTCAGTTAAACCCATATTGATCTCGTAGACGTGCCATAATTGTATATAATAACGAAGTTATTGTAAATCTAATTTCTGCAGATGGCTATATATAATATTTATATACAAAAGTTGCAAGCTTGCTGGAAATTGTCGCGGACAATATGTCTCGGACAAAGACAAGCTACTGGTCTTTCTGGAATTTTAATATGAAAATCTGCATGTTATTCTAAATCTCTTGTTCACTATCAAACATTGATAGAGGGAGTTGTCATATCTTCCGAAGCTGTGACCTTCATATACCACTTTTATAAGTTTGTTGTTAACCCAACGTCATGTATAATGTTTATGTTTTTAAACATTCTGTAGATAATCGAATTGATTCTGCAATATTGTACTTTGGACGTCTCATATTCTTATGAGTCCGACTGTCCCGAGTTCCTATCGGTGTATACGTTTGTCTTATTCGTGTTTTTCCTGTGTAGTTCCATGATAGCCATTGTGCTTTCCGGAAAAAATAGTTTACATTTCCGCAAAAAATATATATTTTGCGACTTTATATCCACAATGTCAGTTTATACAATTTAAAAAAATAATAATAAAGACGACCGCTACATAATCAATAAAATTTTGAACATTCAACTTTTTTTTTCTTTTTTATAACTTGTGACATCCGCAGTATATATTCTGTACAAAAGTACTACACACAATATTAAAAAGAAACGCGTACTATCATAGCCAACAACTGAAGTATTTATTGTTCTGATACGTTTTAAAAACTTTTTTCAGAGGTTAATTTTTGGGGGGGTGGGTTAAAAAGAGAACATATCTGACCATGATTATGCTCATATCATACTTGTATTTCAAATTCTAAGGTAAACATGTTCAAAATCTTAAGTGGATTTATCATTGAAGCCTTATTTAAGCTAATACCAATAGTCAAAACAAAATAGTGTAGATCCCCCCAGTATATTCATGCACAAAGCTGACGATAATATTTTTTTGTCAATTTAGAACTACCTGATTAACCAGGAAAATTTTCGGAAACGTAATGCATAAAATTTGCGGAAACGTAAACTTTTAATTTGCGGAAACGTAACATTTGAAAAAATTGCGGAAAAGTAATGCGCCCAGATTGTGGTATGTAATTATAATTTTCAGCTATTGTATGTGTTTACTGTTATCCATTTAACATTTAAACACTTTACCTTATTTCAATATGAACATATAAGAACTAATCATAAGACAATTGTTAAAGATTTTGCTTTTTTTTTGTTCTTCAAATGGCAGAGGTAAATCTTTAACTTTTGAAATAACTCCTTTTGCATTTGAATATTAATCCTAGAAGAACATTTGTTTTAAACCTATGATGCTTGTTTTCTCGTTTCATCAATGTCTTCATTAATGAAAACCGTGGTTCAAGGGATAAAAGAAATAAAACTCAATGCTATTCAGCAGAAATACAATATATCAAAAATGTTAAAGCTATGTATAATTGAAGTGACAAGTAATCTAATGCATATTGAGAGGGAGACCAAAAACGAAAATCCACGAAATGAACGACTAATCCAAGAGCACACCTACCGAAACGCAAAACAAATTGGGACATATTCATGACTTGAAACGGGTAATCAATGTACAAAATGGTAGGTTAAACATGGTTTAACAATGCATCATCCTCCTACATCAAAACCCTTGTTCTTAAATGGAACTATTATGTATTCTTAATATATTTACAAGTGTAAAACAATCGAACTTGAGCCATATCGCAGATTATACTAGAGTCTATATTTGGAAGCCATGGTTCCATAGTCTTGCAGTTTCTTACATGCAGAATGACACTGGTGGAAACAAAAAATATTTACTCTAATGTTATGAAGTCCAGGCGGAGGATAAAGGATGCAAAAAAAAAAGATTTTGAGACACTTTTACCTTAGCCTGCAAAAAAGACGATTCTCAGTCCTAGTGCCATGGCTAGGGGTTATGTTTTGTTGTTATTGAAAAAAAAATCATGACATTGACATAATTACATGCAGAATAAGATAAATTGCCATCTTCCTTAATGTTACCATCACACCTGTTCGGCATTCTTGATCCACTAAAGTTCTCTATCTGTCCTATAAAGTGTAATAACTACAGGATTATTCGTATGATGGTATAATATGACAATGAACTGCGCCTTCATAGAATGAGCAGCATTGTTGTAAGGCTGATTGATGATAGTAGAACATCTGATATTGCGGATATTTAGTATCATACCTGTGTTGGTTTATCCTGCTTCGAAGACCTCATAGAAAACATTTGGTATCATAAATGACAACTGTCCAAAGGTTAAAAGCTTGTTCGATATATTCACATAAATAACATATTAAAATTTTTTTACCGGTTTTACGTCTACTAGTAGAAATATAAGGTACCACCTGTACATTATTTCATTTTGAGGGGTCTGGTCTTAAAATTTGAAAACGTAGGTATCTTCTATCTGTACATGTGTTAAATTGGAGGTATGGCGTATGAAAATTTGCGGAACATAGTTTTTGGTCAGTGTTCCGTTCTGTGATCTTATTGCAGGACTTAAATATGCCAGTCGACGTCCCAATCTGTTTGTTCTTTTTTATCGTTTTTATGCAATACGAGTGCAAACAAATTTATCACGTACATGTTGGTAAAAATACTTCAACATATCATTCACCATCTCCGCTAGACAAGGGTTACGATGCGCTCCTCTTCCCTTCACCCTTGGCAGATCAAGCTGGAATTTCTGAAGACTCAAATCGCGGATTTGTTGCAGTTGGACATATTTTTAATAGAAAACTTAAAATAAAATGTGTATTGCTTTTTTTTTTGCAAACTTCCAAGGATTTGTAATGTTTCTCTACTTTTTAAGATTCATTTTCCTTGAATTAAATATGCTTTTGAATTTTAACATTAATAAGATATCATGAATGACCTTTAATTTTTTTTAATAAATCATAATGAAAATCTTACTTCAAAGGGAGAAAATTTTAAACTTGTGTCTCAAAAATGTAGCTTGATCTGCCAAGGGTGGAGAGGAGCGGATCGTAACCCTTGGCTAGCGACAACATTACTCACGTGCTCAACATAACTCTTTCATAGTTGTTGCAATATTTTCGTTGGTAGCAAAATATATACACAATCATATCAATGATCTAATAAGGAAATGGAATGTACGTTTTACTAAAAAATACATGTAGTAAAGCGAAGGACATCTCGTACAAATTACATTTTGAAGTACTATAGCTGCACCTCTCTTCTTCACCATTGCCTGTCCAAGCAGCATTTTTGAGACTCGAATTCATTTTTGTGTTGGTTATGTTATGCTTACCTGTATCCAATCATAACATTTTTATATATATTTTGAACACATAACATAACAAAAAGTTTAATACGGTATGCATAAGCAAATGAGACACAATCTCTATAAATACGTAGGGAAACAAGCAATGGAACAACGTTTTTATTGTTGTTCTTCATCTTGAAGTCACCATGAGGCCTTCAGAAATGAGCTGTGTTACTTTTTTAAGTTAAATATGCTTTGAATTTTATATGATTCATTGTTAAAATAGAAGAATAAAAATGAAAATGGAATTTATTAACATTGTCTGAATATTGAAAGAGGAAATAGTTTGAAGGTTGCGCCTAGATCTGCCAAGAATGAAGAGTACAGGAGTGAATTGTGACCTTTCATGTCTTTATCTCAAGAAGATGAATTAAGCACAAAAATACTATGAAGAAAATTTTAACAAACTGTTTTCAATAAAAATAGATATTGAAAATGATTATTTCTCAAATTGCTAGAAAATTTGACCGATGTGATAAAAATATTTCTCCTCTCTAGTGAGAGAATAACAGTCACCCGAAATTTTCCCGCAAAATCTATTCGGAACATAATCCTCGGTGTTTTACATTGACATTTTCTACAACCTTAACACGTTAACCATTTAAATTCTAACATCTTGAAGACTTATCGAAGCCTTTATTTCAAAAGTTTTTGAAATAGACGTCTCTGTCGTTGTAAAAGAAAAATCTTGATACAGACTACATGCTCTAGCATTAGGGAATATTTGAGATATATATATTACATAAGCTTAAGGAGACGGAATTATATTGTTTTTGGGGCTGCTATTATACTGTTGACAATTTGGAAAATTTGCCTAGTAAAGGATGAACTTACCGTAGTGGCGTACACAGGACCTGGAGAAGTTTTAAAATAGATTTGGATAACGTTGTCTCAATTGCAGTACGCAGTGTCACACAACAGTTAAGTCAGACAGAAATTGGAACCTTAAATTGGACAGAAAGTCTAACTTTTGAAGAAACTAGTTTACAGCAGAAAACCTGTCCAGATTTTAAGCAATCGTGGCAATGGATTACTGTAGAACAAGCAACAAGGCATGAATTATAACATGAATTATAACTAATGAGTCTTGATTTAAAAAAAAAGTTGAATTGTAAGTCACAATTAGTTGGTTGTGTTCGTCTCACATGCTTGCGTTGTCTTTATTTTTCTATGTTCCAGTTTTTGCCATGTCTATGAACTTTATTTTTTTGTGTTCCAGTTTTTGCCATGTCTATGGACTTTATTTTTCTGTGTTCCAGTTTTTGCCATGTCTATGGACTTTATTTTTCTGTGTTCCAGTTTTTGCCATGTCTATGGGCTTTATTTTTCTGTGTTCCAGTTTTTGCCATGTCTATGGACTTTATTTTTCTGTGTTCCAGTTTTTGCCATGTCTGTGGACTTTAATTTTTATTATTGCATCATCCCTTGTTCCTTCGGTATTTTACTGCCATTGTTTTTGAAAGATTGTCCTCTGAAATCACTGAAGCAAATTTAAATAAACTTTGCAGGAATGATGTATGGAAGGTCCTTTGTCTATTTCTATTTCTATTTCTATTTCAGGCTCTTTATCATCCGACAAAAAATTATGAACACCAGCGCGGAACTTAGTTTTAATATTGGACTCTAAAGGAAAAATCAAATTTTCATTTTCTCCTATGAAACCACTCAAACAAATTCGGCCCAGTGGGGAAAATCACATTTTCATCTCCTCTGAATCCACTGAACCAAATTCTAGCGACCTTTACAGGAATGATGTTTGGAAGGTCCTTTACCAAGATTGCTCATTTCGTTCAGATTCGACAAAAAACTTGACTTCCAGCGTAAAATACAAAAATACCGAAGTTTCATAAAAACAGTAAATTCCGATATGCTGTACACGTATTTCAATGAATAAACTCTCACCTGCAGCATTAAATCAATGGAAAGCCTTAACTTTAGTTTTAACATTGGACCCTACGGGAACATCGCATTTTCATCTTCACTTCTGAAGACACTGAAGCAAATTATCTTAACTTTGCAGGAATGATGAATAGATGGTCTTTTACAAAAATTGCCCATTTCATTTTAATCCGACAAAAAACATGGCCGCCAGCACGGAGCTTAGGTTTAACATTGGATCCTATGAGAAAAAAAAAAATTTAATCTTCTCGTCTGCAACCACTGAAGCAAATTCAATCAAACTTTACAGGTAAGATGTATTGAAGGTCTTTTACCAACATTGCATATTTCGTTTTGATCCAACAAAAACCATGGCAGCCAGCTTGAAACTAAGGTTTAATATTGGATCCAGTGGGTAAAATCACATCTTCATCGTCTTCTCTGAATCCGCCGAAGTAAATTCAACCAAACTTTTCGGGAATGATGTTTTTAAGGTCTTATACCAAGATTGCTAATTTCGATTATATTCGACAAAGATATGTCCGCCAGAACTAAGTTTAAACATTTGACCCTATGGGAAAAATCACATTTTAATACCACTGAAGCAAATTCAATCTTTTCCGGAATTATGCATGGAAGGTATTTTACCCAGATTGCTCATTTCCTTCTGATCCGACAAAAACATGACCCTCAGCACGGAACTTAAGCTTAACACAGGACCCTATGGGAAAAATGTATTTTCATTTTCTCCTCGGAAACCACTGAATAAATTCAACCAAACTTTACAGGAATGATGCAAAGATGGTTCTTCACAAAAATTGCTCATTTCATTATGATCAGACAAAAAGTATCATACTGCCAGGGCGGAATATAGATTAACATTTGAACCTATGGGAAATTGATCATTTTCGTCATCTTCTATGAAATTATTGAAATAAATTTAACCAAACTGAATTTAGAATGAGAAAAAAAATATGTCAGGTGTAAAACATGTAATGTTTTCATAATGAGAGATACCATGATTTCAAGATGTTGAAATATCCTTTGAGTTTAAAGTATCCAGTGTGATTGATCCTACTACGTGAGTAAAAAGTATTGCAGTATTTGGATTGCCTACTTTTACAGCAGGCACAAAATCTTTATTAATGTAATGGGCATTTAGAGGAACCGCAATACACCACAGTTTGTACTTTCAAATCGTCAGATTTGTCATTGGTATGAACATTTTTAATGACTGCAAAACGATATATGGTAGGTCAGGATTTGGTTTGTTCACAGCTTCAGTTTGCGTATTACATTGTATGTGTAAAGATCAGTTTTTTCCACTCTACAGTATGTTCATGTTATCAACATTTGATTCACGCTTGATCCAGGGGTATGTCTCAGCTTCATCCATAACAATCGTAAAATTATTCAGTTGCTACGTCATCTTACACATTATTTAGTATGGGATTAGGTGTAAGAAGACTTGTTTTTGTTTTGCATTTTGGACCATCAACGGACAAAGATTACTATTTCTCCCACCTCAGACAAGGGAATCCATTGTTTCTCGCGGCGCAAGATTTTTCTGTCAGACCCGGGGGGGGGGGGGG
>MJUU01042744.1:0-21002 GCA_002080025.1 Modiolus philippinarum
CGCACATTCATGTAAAGAAAAGGTGGAGAAACTGAGTAATCAGGGTTCGACTCTAACAGTAGTCCTGTAGCCGTAGGCTAGTATATTTGAGGAAGGACTACAAGAATGTGTAGCTTAGTAGTCCTTTGGGCTAGCAAAATTTGGACAATTTCTCGAAGGAAAACTGATTTCAGGCCGGTAAAATCACTGAAGGGCTAGTGAATTCAGGCATCTTGTAGTCCTTTTGTCTACTGAGAATTAAATTTAATGTCAAACCCTGGATTTTTTTCAAAAATTTACTAAGTCCAAGGACTGTATCATACACAATCAACCAATCAGGACTAAACTAACTTGATCTACCTCTCAGCTATATACACTCATATACCAAATATCAAATCAAAATGTCAAGCTGTTACAGAAAAAACTCCGGAAACCTATATTTTTCAAAATTTTACTATGTCAAAGGGCCATAACTCTGTAAAAAATCAACAGACTGGAACCAAATTCGAACTTGAGCTATATCTCACCTAGATATACTCATACCAATTATAAAATCAATATGTCATCTGGTTACAGAAACCAGAGGCTCCCAGGAGCCTGTATCGCTCACCTGGCTTTCAGTTGCCACAATCAAGGGAACATTGTAACTTCAGTTTCTCAAACTTTTGTAGCTCAAACACCTCCAATATCTTGAACTGTTTTTAGAGTCTGATGATGTTTTACTATATTTCTTTGTTGGCTTTTTTGACAAAAAAACGTTCTTGCTAAGAACCTGACTCCGACACCAGTTTTGAAGTCGAGAGGTCATTTTGTAAATGGCAGTCAACAAACAATTATCAACATCAGTTTTGAAGTCGCAACATCAATATCTACTTGGAAATCAAATTCATTAAAATCAGACAATGTTGAAATTTCCCGCCTTTTTTGGCTGCCATTTTTGAAAATGGCGGTCAACTAACAATTTTCAACACCAGATTTGAAGTCGTAACATCAATATCTATTTGGAAACCAAATTTCATTGAAATCGGACAATGTTGAATTTTCCCGGCCATTTTGAAAATGGCGGTCAACGAACAATTTCAAACACCGGATTTGAAGTCGCAACATCAATATCTATTTGGAAACCAAATGTCATTGAAATCGAACAATGTTGAATTTTCCCGCCTTTTTTGGCGGCCATTTTGAAAATGGTGGTCAACGAACAATTTTCAACACCGGATTTGAAGTTGCCACAGCATGGCAAACATTTCATCAATTTACACTTAACCTTCATCTTTTATAGTTTTGGAAATAAAAGATGAAAAATACGAAAATTTAAAAAATTCGGTGAAAAAAGGGCATTTACTCCTAAAAAGGTTTTGGGATTTTCTTCAAAATTTCAGGGTAGGTAGATCTTGACATGCTGAACATTTTTGCAATTTACACTTGACCTCTATCTGTTACACTTTTTGAAATAAAAAATAAAAAATGCACAAATTTTGAAAATTTTACGGAAAAAGGGCAATAAATCCAAGACGGGTAATCTTTAAAATTGCAGGGCAGGTAGATCTTGCTATGCTGATCACTTTTACCCCATGTCAGATTTTTTATATCTGTAACGGTTTTTGAGTTATTTGCAAAAAACAGCAATTTACCCCTATGCTCTATTTTTAGTAACAGCAGCCATGTTGTTTGGTCTTCGGACTAATCGAACACAATTTTTAAACTGCATACCCTGGTGAAGCTTCAGGCCAAGTTTGGTTACAATTGGCTCAGCAGTTTCAGAGGAGAAGATTTTTGAAATTGTTGACGGACGACGGACGCCAAGTGATGGCAAAAGCTCACCCTGGCATAGCCAGGTGAGCTAAAAACTACAAAAACCCATATTTTTCACATCTCACTAAGTCAAAGAGCCATAACTCTGTACAATATCAACCTACTGGGACAAATTCAAACTTGATCTGTATCTAACCTAAATATACTCTTATACCATATTATCAATGTCAAGTGGTACTTTACAGAAAAAATCTCCAGAAACCAAAAAGTTGGACGGAGGGTATACCATAATATGTCTTTACAACGGGCATATAAAAAGGTTTTCAGATTTTCTTCAAAATAGCATGGTGGGTTGATCTTGCCCCATGTGTCAGATATTTTACATCTGTAACTGTTTTATTTGCAAACAAACGTCAATTTACTTCTATATTCTATTTCTAGTAACAGTGGATATGTTGTTTAAACCAAGGGACTAATCGAACACAATTTCGAGACTGCATACCCTGGTGATGATTGATGCCACTAGTGCCCTGATATTTGAAGTGAGGATAATAAAGAAATTAATTCTTTGATCGGCCATTTCTGAATCAATCTGGTCTTAAATGCTTCATAATTTCTTTCCAAAAGCTCGTGTGATCACAGTGATTTCAGAGAATCAATATTAACAGATTGTGTTTTTTGGAAACACTTATGCCCCCGAGTAGAAGAGTTAAGAAGAAACATTTCGCACACTGAACAATACTTAATGTGTTTCTGAATGACTGTAATTGGATGCAAACACAGAAGTCACTGAAATGACCCCTCCAATAATTTTCCTAGCGTTATTAGGAAACAATTTTCACCCCCCCCCCCCTTTTCTATAAACATTTATAATTTCTGCCTATCAGTGTTTTCAATTTGATTGCATCAGGAAAATTTTTTTTATCAATACAGTAGAATCTATTTATAGCTATTCAAAAAACAGAACAGAAGAAATGGATTACATGTAATTACATCAGAAAATATTTAATAGATTTAGTAACATCCCTATTCACTGATATATACAATGTATATTTATATATATATATATATACACATTAAATCTGACGTAATGTCATCAAAATATTGCAGACATTCCTCATATCAATTTGACTTATCTCCCTTTGGACAATTACCATTCAAAAGGCTGTCAAATTTTAAACTTTTCAAATATGGTCATATGTCAAGGTCAAGTTCAAGAGGTCAAATATTCTGGTACCGACTGAAAGGTCTTCCCACAAGGAATGCACTGTGATGATGCAAAATATGAAAGTCCTATCACTAACCATTCAAAAGATATACTCAATGCCAGGTCAATGTTAAAGTTTTTATGCAATTGTTCAGAGGCCAAGATCAAGGTCACAAGGTCACATATTCTGGTAGCAATTAAAGGTCTTGCCACAAAGAATGCACATGCAAATTACGAAAGCCATATCACTTACCATTCAAAAGATATAGCCAATGTTAAAGTTTATTATTTTTTTTAAAGAGTCCATCTCATGCCGAGGTCCAGAATTTTGGTATCGTTTGAAAGGTCTTGCCACAAGGAATACACATGCAAAATATGAAAGCCCTATCACTTACCATTCAAAAGATATGTCCAATGTTAAAGTTTTTTGTGGACAAACAGACAAACAGACAGACAGACCAAAAACTATATGCCCCCCGAATCTTCGATTCACAGGGGCATAAAAATACCAATTTAAGTAGACAAGAATGTAGTAAAAAAAACAAAAAATTCTGAAATCTTAAAAAAAGAAAGTCCTATGGTGAGATATTTCTGTAAAATTTCAACAAACCAAGTGACCTTTTCAAGAACAGCCTTGTCAAAGGAAGATAGTAAAGGCTTTCATTTTTCTTGTTACAAAACACTTCATTTTTCTTGTTTCAAAATGCTTTAATTTTATTTCTTTAAGAATCGTGACAAAATTCAGCTCAAAATTTTTTAATTTCAATTCCTTCTGTCATAAAATTTTATCAATTGTGATATTAACAAAAAGATTTTTTTCAAAGTCTCAGATTGACAACAGGATAATAACGTTTACATTGTTAATTTTCCACAAAATTTTAATTTTACAAAATTTGATTAATTCTAATATAGTAACAATCAAAATAAACCAACAATCACAATCAGTTGGTCTGCACTCTTAACAACGGGGACAACATATTTACTTTCATCTCATTAAATCAGTAAATATTTAAATTTGTAATGTGTATTCCTAGCAAACAGTCTCAATTCTATTCAAACAAAATGAAAAAAGCTTCCACCCTTAAAATTTCATCTCTCAATAAATAACAATTCCTGAACAAACAATAAGGCCATAAATGACACAAATCCATTCTTTTATGATAAAACAAAAAGCTTCTTTTAAGTTCTTTTGTCAAAAAGACAAACATAAAATGCATTTATACCCTGAAAACTAAACTATGACAAATGTTTGACAATATCTGTATTACATAATACATGGATCTGTTTTTAACCTGCAAAGATTGTAAAATCTTATTTGAAGTACACTGTAAGCTTTATGTTTGTTCATGCTAATGTTTTTATTGGCCATTTCTTCATTTTGGGAGCATTAAGAGCTTATCAATGGCACTTATCCTTAGATTTCAAATTTCATTAACTGTAGATCCTATTCCTTTAAAGATTAGGGGCACAAAATAAAATGTAGAATAGAAATATTTACCATAGGAATAGGCATCAGTGTTGGGCATAATTTTTACTTTTTATGAGAATAATTACTTTATCCTGAGTATCCATGATCCTAATGTACAATAATACAAATCTAGTTGATTCTCTTTGAAAATATTTTCTGTCAAAATTAGTTTTAGTTAACCTAAATGTTAAAATTAATATTTCATTAAAAATTTTCAGTAATCACAATATTTTTAAATATAAATTTTTATGGGTGATTTATGTACTCAAGTGATTAATTTTACTTTATGGTCAAAAGATTTTAAAATTAATAAATTTAATTCTTATAAACATTTTTAGATTTATTAAATGGTAGGCCACCTATTGTCAAGTATATTCCATAAAATTCAAAACCGTTTCTTTAAACAACTTACAAAATATTCCGTCATATTTACTCTGATGGCCCTTTTCTCCCAAATCACTCATGTGTCAAAATACCATTTCTCCATTATTTATAAATTCATATGGTAAACTCATATACTGTATTTTGTAAAGAATGACAAAAGTTTTTTTTATGCATTAAAAGAAAATGTGTCATATGGAACATTGGTTTCCAATTTATTACATGTCTGATATTAAAAATAGCTCATCCTATCTAATATACATGTAATGTGCCAAAAACATAACTTGATGAGAATTTTACACTCAACATGTAACATGTACTGACAGCTTAACACATAAATAGAATTGGCAAGACAATTAAGCAAGCAAAAGATACATGTATCCACATCAAACCCAATCCTCCACTGGAAATCCTCAGTATTGCCAAACAGGAAGTGGACATCAACGAAGGCATCCAAAAAATTGGTTTAAAATACAAAAGCTATAATAGGCCAAATATCATATCATTCCTTGTAATGTAAGAGAAAAATCTTGGATGTAAAAAAGTCATTCTTCCTACATTACTATAGGAAAAGTGCACCACAATGGCAAACAGGCAGTTGATTCAGGATGAATATCAGCATAAATCCATAATAAAGCTCGAGACAAAATATCTAGTCCATTACTGTCAATTGTTTACATATGAACAGAATTATGCTGCAAACTACATCTTACATTTGCTTTTTATAAGCATGTATTTGAACTTTTCCAATTTAAGTGGACCAATACAGAAATGCAATTAATCATTGTCATTTGATATCTTTTAAAGGAATGATGAGCTTGGGTTTGTCAAAGAGGTATATATATATAGGGAGTTTTTCCAATAGGCACAAAGGTGGCACAGACTGACTGATTGTATTGGTGCAGCCTTCATTCAATTTTTTAATACCGTTATATCCTTTCCACTCTCAAGAGCATTTCTTTATACAAATGATAAAAATTTTGAGGTCCTCTGAAATGGTATCTACAAAAGATTTTCCAAACTGGCTTCAAAGACAGCAAAATTCATGTAATTTATTTCTACCTGTTTATGAAGGCTTGTAAGAAAGATCAGATCCACAATTCAAAGTTAGGGGAGAGCAATTGTAAAACTAGAGAATGTGTCTGTGAGACACGGATACCCCGCCAAAAGATTTATCGCAAGGGATAACCTCATATTAAAATGTAGGTCAAAGCCACTTAATTGTCATTAATTTGGGCAGTACTCATCAATGGGATTAATTTGATGAAATATCATTGTCTTATAATGTGTAGTTATTGAGAAATGGACTTAAAGGCAAACCTTTACCAAATTCACCAAAGCATGAAATGTAGGTCAAAGCCACCTTATTGTCAATGATTTAGGTAGTACTCATCAAAGCAATTACTTTGATGAAATATCATTGTCCTATAATGTGTAGTTGTTAAGAAATGGACTTAAATGCAAAACTTAACCAAAGTCACTGAAGCATAAAATGTAGGTCAAAGCCACCTTATTTTCAATGATTTGGGTAGCGCTCATAAGGCAATTAATTTGATGAAATATCATTGTCCTATAATGTGTAGTACGTTGTTGAAAATTGGACTTTTAACACAAAACTTAACCAGTCACTGAAACATAAAATATAGGTCAAAGCCACCTAATTGTCAATGATTTGGGTAGTATTCATCAAGGCAATTAATTAGATGAAATATCACTGTCCTATAATGTGCAGTTGTTGAGAAATGGACTTTAACGCAAAACTTAACTAAAGTCACTGAAGCATAAAATGTAGGTCAAAGATACCTAATTGTCACAGATTTGGGTAGCACTCATAAAGGCAATTAATTTGATGAAACATCATCGTCCTATAATGTGTAGTTGTTGAGAAATGGACTTAAACATAAAACTGAACCAGAGTCACTCAAACATGAAATATAGGTCAGAGTCAAACTACCTAGTGAACTATGCAGTACTATAATCAAAGATCTACCTACTGACCTATTATCATTGTTCTACCTCTTACAGTTTCTGAGAAATGGACTTAAACCCAAAACTTAACCGGACATACGGACCTAAAAATTGTGGCCAAAAAAAAAAACAAAAACAAGAATATGTGTCTAACGGACACAATGCCCCACCTCACGCCTATTTCGAGCAATGCCATATTTCATGATCAGTGAAGCATGAAGTTGATGGCATGGGTAAATATTTGTTATGTTTTTTTTTATTCATACCCTAATGTATATTTATATGAAGTTTCACGATAATAGCATACATCCTTCACAGAAAAAAAAACCAGCTCATACTACCCCCCTTTTATCCAAGATCAGTGAAGCATGAAATTGGTAGCAAGGATAAATTTGTATTATGATTTTTGTTTAATTTTACCCTTATGTGTATTTATACAAAGTTTCATGATAATAGTACACATCCTCCACAGAAAAAAAAACTTCAACCTTAGTGTAAACCTCGATAGCGCTCATACTACCCCCTTTTTCAATGATCAGTGAAGCATGAAGTTGGTAGTCAGGATTAAATTTTATTATGATTTTTGTATAAATATACCCTAATGTGTATTTATACAAAGTTTCATGATAATAGCATCTATCCTTCACAGAAAAAAACTTAAGCCTAAGGGTAAACCTCATACTACCCCCTTTTTTCAATGACCAGTGAAGCATGAAGTTGGTAGCCAGGATCAAATTTTATTAGGTTTTTTGTTTAATTATACCCTAATGTATATTTATACAAAGTTTCATGATAATAGCATACATCCTTCACAGAAAAAAAAAACTTCAACCTGAGGGTAAACCTCATACCTATCCCCCTTTTTTCCATGATCAGTGAAGCATGAAGTTGGTAGCCAGGATAAAAAAAATTTTATGATTCTTGTTTAATTATACCCTAATGTGTATTTATACAAAGTTTCATGATAAAAGCATACATCCTTCACAGAATAAAAACTTCAACCTAAGGGTAATCCTCATACCTATCCCCCTTTTTTCCATGATCAGTGAACATGAAGTTGGAAGCCGGGATAAAAATTTTTTATGATTTTTGTTCAATTATACCCTAATGTGTATTTATACAAAGTTTCATGATAATAGCATACATCCTTCACAGAACAAAAACTTCAACCTGAGGGGAAACCTGGCTTGGGACAGACGGACGGACAGACACACCCGAATACTATAGGCCACCCTACTATCGTAGGCGGGACATAAAAACAATATTACCTGAAGAATTCTTTTTTTTCCTAAGTTTTAGGGAGCTCATACTTCCTCTTAATCAGTGCATGGTAAGAAAATTCTATTATTTTCAAGTGTATATGTCCAAAATTATCTAATTACTTAAAAATAATGAAATTGATGCTAATTTGAATTGATGTTTTCTCTTAAGGTGGTACGAGGGTCTACAAACGGTCAGTTAGAATTTTGTGATATTTTCATGACTTAGACTTTGTTATGAGATACAAAAAATAAAATAGAAATCTGTTGTGTAAAAATCAGCTATTTTAGTTGAATTTGATAGGGAAAATTAGCAAATTTAAATAAAACTTTTAATTTATTTTAGCTAGATCTTATCAGCTTATACACTTGCTTTGATATGCATGAAAAAAATTTGGGGTCACCGATCTTATTTTTTAACTAAGAGGCTGTAGCTCACCTGGTCCAAGGCTAGCATAGACAATTACCTCAATGATAAAGGGTCGTATTTTCCAGTGTGATAATACACCTTGATGTAATATAGCCCACTTTTTTCAAGGTCCATTGAAGAACCATTGTGATGAAGTTTGGTTGCAATAGAAAAAGTAGTTTCAGTGGTGAAGTCAATCATCTTCAAGTTCACCGCTGGCATCCATCTTGGACATGACGGGACTTACTGGACACATTTTTTCAAAGACAGCCAGTAAAATTTTGACCAGGATTGGTTCCAATTTAGCCAAGTAGTTTCAGAGGAGACAATCTTTGAATGTGTTTTATCATAGGGTCCAATGTTAAACTAAATTCACCACTCACACCATTTTGGATAGCAGACTTGTCAGACATATTTTTAAAGAACACTCAAGGACTATTATGACCAAGTTTGATTCCAATTTACCAAGTAGTTTCAGAGAAGTAGATATTTGAATGTTTTTTTCAATACGGTTCAGTGTTAAAGTATGTTCCTCACTAGCGGCCATCTTGGATCTGATGGGAACTTGCTGGACACATTTTTTTCAAATTTAAAGGGGACCAACTAAGGACAGTTGTGACCAATTATGGTTCCAATTTGCCAGGTAGTCTCTGAGGAGAAGATCTTTGAAAGTGTTTTCCACAAGGTCCAAAACTTCCATCATGAAGATAAAATGTAGTCCTTGACATACTGAACATTTTTTTTACATTAAATCTTATAACCTCTATCTCAAGTTGATTTGAAATACAAGGCAAAATGTATAACATTATAAAAAATTTGACCAATAAAGGGCAGTAACTCCCATATAGGCATTTAGATTTTCTTCACAATTTCTAGGTGGATAGATCTTGATATGTTGAACATTTGACCTCTATCTGTTATAGCTTTTTTCATAGAAATAAAAAAAAATATTTAAATTTTGAAAATTTTGTGGAAAAGGGGCACCAACTCCAAGGTAGGTTTTGCGATTTTTTTTTTTAAATTGCAGGGCAGCTAGATCTTGTCATGCTGATCATTTTTACTCCAAGTGAGAATTTTGATATCTGTAAGGTTTTGAGTTATTTGCGAAAAATTGCAATTTATCCATCAGGCCATGTTGTAAGGTCCTGGCACTCCTGGGACATCAATTTCAATTTAGATACCCTGGTTATGATTCACAGCAAGTCTGGTTTGGATTGGTCTAGTGGTTTCAGAGAAGATTTTTGAAAGCCTTTATAATTTTAGGCCAGGTGAGCTACTAAATGGAAAAAAAAAGGTTTTTTTTCCTATTTTTTTTCAAATTATCTCCCCTTCATAGAACAGCAGTTTGCTGAAAATGTTCAATATTCTGCTTGGATACAAATCAAAATTGGCATATCTGATCAAATTAAACTATTTTAAGACTTTCAGAAACATTCCTATATAGAATTCCTTTCTTTTGTCAGTTGCACAATATATACTCAGTTTTAAACTCCCATACTACCTTAATTGTATAAATGACCAGATGGAGAGTGAGTATGTTCTTCCAAATTTATATTTTGCAAAAACGAAAGATTTATAATTTTTTTTTATATTTTAAGTGGAAATAAATGTTCAATGTACCTTTGATTTTAAAAGACCTTTCAAATATACATGTATAATGTTGAAATTTATCTAACAAATGTCTCATTTGGTTAAAATAACTATGAAATTAATAGAGTTTTATCACATTGGAGACAAAATGAAAGTAATAACACACACCCAGCTGTGAAACAGAGACATTTACTTGTTAAACATACAATTTATATATACATTCATTTATATAAATTAAATTTCACTTGCAGACAAGTTAGATCAATACCTAATGACAATGAATTTCAATAAACCCTAATAAAGAATTAATACATAACTAACTCCACGATCATTATCAGGTAAACAATTTATTCTCCGAAATGTCAATGTTGTATATCATAGATTTTCACTTGGCAACATTCAACTTATGTATCGATATATTATACAGAGTCTGAGCAATCAATCTGTTGAATATTCAACAGAAATGAGACTCTTTAATGAAAAGCAAATAATAATGTAACAAATTAACCATAATTTCCTCAAAATGAAAAGATTAAGAATATAGATCTATAAATATAGGTCCCTAACAAGAGGCTCTTAAGAGCCTGTATCGCTCAGCTGATCCATTGCTGACATTGACAGTCCAAATAACCTAAAGGGACTCCTTTTCAAGTATATCAACCATGAACTACATTTCCTGAGGGCAACCATTTTGGATATGGTAAAGACATAACGGTCACCTTTTTTGAAGAAAACCAACAATAGAGATAGGAACAAAAAATCACAAACCCTAAAGGCACCATCCAAGGACAATCGTGATTCAATTTGGTTCCAATTGGCCTAATAGTTTCAGGAGAATATCAATACATGTGGTATATCCCATAGGGTACAATGTTAAACTAAGTTCCCTGTTGGCAGCCATCTTGGATGAAGTGCAGAGTAAATACCATACATATTTTAAAGGAAACCACCCAAGGACTGTTGTGACCAAGTTTGGATCCAATTGGCTTCAGAGGAGAAAATTTTTGTGAATGCTTTCTCATCTGACTATGTTCCCCACTGGCAGCCATCTTGGTGGGAAGACACATATTTCAAAGGAGGCCAACAAAGGACTATTGTCTGGTTCCAATTGGCCTAGCAAGTTCAGAGCAGAAGATCTCTGAATGTGTTTTCCCATTGGGTACAATGTTAAACTACTAAGAACACAGCTGGTGGCCATCTTGGATGAAGTGCGAACTTGCCAGATATATTTTTTAAGGGGACCACCCAAGGACTTTTTTTACCAAGTTTGGATGAAACTAGCTTTGTTTATTCAGAGAAGATTAGATCTTTGAATGTTTTACCATAGGGTCCATTATTTATTCCCCGCTGTGGTCATCTTTGATGTGGTGCGGACTTGCAGGACAATTTTTTCAAACGGGCCAACTAAAGACTATTGTGACCAAGGTTGCTTCCAAATGGCTAAATAGTTTTTTGAACTGGGATCCTATAAAATGTTTTCCCATGGGGTCAAATGGAAAACTAATTTCCCGCTGGCGTCCATCTTGGAAGACGTCGGACAACTAGACCATGTTCAACAAAGTGAAGTGCTCGACATAATGAACATTTTTGCCATATAAACTTTACCTCAGTCTCAAATTGTTTTTGAAATATTAGACAAAAGGTATAAAAAAATCATGAAAAAATTTGACCAATAAAGGGTAATAACTCCTATATGGTTGCCTGGATTTTCTTAAAATTTCCATTTGGGTAGATCTAGATATGCAGAATGCTGAACATTTTTGCAATAAAAATTTCACCTCTATCTTGAACTGTTTTTGAAATATAGGACAAAATATATCACCAAAAAATTGACTATTAAAGGGCAACAACTCCTACATGGGTAGTTAGATTTTCTTCAAAATAGCTATGTGGGTAGATCTTGATATGCTAAGCATTTTGGCAATATAAACTTAAACTGTATCTATTTTAGTTTTTTCTAAATAAAAAATAGAAAAATATCAAAATTTTGAAAATCTTGTGAAAAGGGGCAATAACTCTAGAATAGGTCATCAGATTTTCTTCAAAATTGCAGGTTGGGTAGATCTCATAATGCTGAACATTTTTATCTCTTCAGATCTTTTATATCTGTAACAATTTTTGAGTTATTTGCCAAAAACTGCAATTTACCCCCATGTTCTATTTTTAGTAGCCGCTGCCATGTTGTTTGACCTAGGACATAGAAAATTAAAAATTTGAAACATAAGATACCCTATTGATGATTCAGTTGAAGTTTGTTTCCATTTCAGAGGAGAAGATTTTTGAAAGTGAGCTAACAAGGCATAGACAACAGACACCGAGTGATAGCAAAAGCTCCCCCTGGCATAGCCAGATGAGCTAAAAATAGGGTAGGAAGGGTATCTTTCTGCATGAAGAAGTTTTCATTGTATCATTATACAGCTACTGTAATCTGTGTTTTTTATCTACAGTTATATAATGACTTTCTATGAGAAAGGTATGAGCACTCTGTCTCTGAAATCGCCATTGTTTTTTATGGTATCATAAATAAATATAAAAAAATTCTGAAAATTTATAGTTTCCAATTGAAAATAATATAAAATCTAACAGGGCTAGTACATGTCTCTTTCTTGCTAGCCAAAAACAGCAAACAGTGCAAAGGTCAAGGACATTAGGTCAAAAATTCTGGTTCCAACTGAAGGTCTTGCCACAAGGGATACACATATGAAAGACCCATCACTAACCAAAGAGATGTACCCAATGTCAAGCTTTCAGATTATATGGTCAAATGCTAAGGTCAAAGTCAAGAGGTCACGTAATCTGGTACCAAATGANGTTATATCACCAGTTATCTCAAGTGATTGTCTTTTCATTGTATGGTAGTCAAAGTAAAACTTATCGCGTATACATTAGCGGTAAACCGGTTTTCTTACAAGTACACCGGAAATACATTACACAATCATACACATATGAAAGACCCATCACTAACCAAAGAGATGTACCCAATGTCAAGCTTTCAGATTATATGGTCAAATGCTAAGGTCAAAGTCAAGAGGTCACGTAATCTGGTACCAAATGAAGGTCTTGACACATTGAATACACATGCAAAAATGAATGCTCTATCAGCTACGCTTCAAAAGATATATTCAATATTTAAGTTTATTATTTTTTTGCAAGTTGTAACATCAAGGTCAAGGTTATGAGGTTAAATATTTTGATATCATTTGGACTTGAAACAAAGAATACACATGCAAAATATCCATATCATTTACAATTCAAAATATACCAAACATTAAATTTTTGTACATAGACAGCATCATCAGCAGATTACCTTGTTAGACATTTGATGTATAAAAATAATTTTGAAATGTATAGTATATGAAAAAATAGTAATGGTGCATTACATGATACCCTGCCACGTTTCACAAAATTTCAAAGTTTAAAGAGGCATAACTCTAGATCCCTGTGTACTTCTGAACCAAAAATTATACTTGGACTGTGTTTTATGGCAAACAACTTAAATACCAAATTAGAAGACAGTATGTCATTTCATTCAAAAGTTATCAGTTGGAAACCCTATAATTTGCAAGTTTCAAGGGGCTTAACTCCAGAACCCTTGGACCTCTGAACCAACAAGCTTCAGACAAAATTTCAAATCATTCCCTCCAGTAGGAGCCAAGAAATCTGNGACAGATGGACAGACAGACAAAGTGAAAACTATAGGGCACCCGCATCTGAATGCGGGGCCCTAAAAATCCAACTTGGTCTGAGTTTTGTGGTACACAAGTAACATACCAAGTTTGAAGGCAATATATTGTTTCATTCACAAGTTATGAGTCGGGAACCCAAAAATTTGCAAAATTTCAAAGTTTCAAGGAACCCGTTGGACCTCTGAACCCAAATTCGAACTTGGCCTGTGTTTTGTTATTAACAATGTATTGAAGAAAATATATTATTTCATTCACAAGTTATCAGTCGGAAACCCTAAAATTTGTAAAATTCCGAAGTTTAAAGGGGCATAACTCCAGAACCCCTTGGACCTCTGAACCCAAATTCCAACTTGGTCTGTGTTTTGTGGATAACAAGTTACATACCAAGTTTGAAGACCTTATGTTATTTCGTTCACAAGTTATCAGTCAGAAACCTTCAGGGGACGGACGGACACACGACTGAGGGTATCACAATACCTCACCACTTCGTGTGGCGGGGTATAAAAAGTTACAAAAGATTAAATTTCTTTCTCCTTTTTCAAATAATGCAATTATTTTTTTTTTAAAAATTGGTGAGAAATGAAGTTAATCCTACCTTTGTCAATCTGTGTTAATATTCGAATTAAGTCCACTCTTTTCTCTTTGAACAATTTTGGCCTTATTGGTGGTAACCTTGGTGACAAGTAACTTGTGTTGTGAGTTGCAAGATTTCCTTTTTTTGGCATTTTTAATAATTTAGTTATAAAATATCTCTTCTCCTAATCAATTTTCACATTAACTTGCAATGTGAATAAAAATCCATTAAATATTGCAACTGCCCTAGGTAACAAACAAGTTAAAACACTCCGAAAATGTCAATACTAAATGTGGCAGAATTATAATCTTCAGTAACAGTACATATTTACTTATATAACACTGGCGGTATAAAAACTTTGTCTTGATTAGTTAAAAATGAAAAGTAATACGGTAAAATGACCAAGAGACCAGTAAAAAGTGGATGTAAATATATCTCCGGAATTAAAGGAATAAAAAGCTGATTAAAAGATTTATTAACATTTTTATATATACATTAAATCTCTATAGATATTCAGTTTGAGTATTATTATGAAAGACATTTAAAAACGGTGTAATATTGAAAACTTTTAGGTGCCATTCATTTTCAATACATCTCCCACCTCATTAAGTATTTCCATTTACACAATGCTAGCCATAACACTTTTAAGTGTTATATAGAAACCAAGTAAATTTACTCTCTCATGAATGCATGCATCTTACATCATTCTTATAAACATAATGTGAATATATCTATCCTTCCAGTGGAACTATAGTCAACATTCATTGTCAATTCATTTGATTAATGTTAATAAAAGATATCAAATATAATGACTGTTGCCCATGTAATATTAAAATCTTCTCAATGTCATTTACTGCTTTTGACTTCGATTCTTCTAAACACTATACTGCATCGTGAAGTGTTTACAATCTACTGAAGGGTATTCAAATGGTCTGAAAACATATAAGCTGCCATTCATAAAAGCAGACAAATAATTTTGTACAAATATGAAAAATAGGAAAGAGGGGGGGGGGTATATAGCCCTGTGAAAACTTTATTTTCCTGCTGGTTCTACAAAACTTAAACAACTTTTGAATTTCTCTTTTGTATCAAAATTCCTATTTGAATAGGAAAAACTGGAAGAATGTGTCCATGGGACAGGGATGCCTCCGCCTCCTTTAAATTTGAAAACCAAAAATCATTAAAGGCATATCTATGTACAATATATATATATATATCAAATCCGCCTCCTTTAAATTTGAAAACCAAAAATCATTAAAGGCATATCTATGTACAATATATATATATATATCAAATCAACAGCTGTGCAAAGTTGAATGATACCCCCATCGTCACCCCTTCAAAACTTTAAGTGATTTAGGTAAGGGGTTCTCAATTCTGAAGCACCTATGACTGCCTAATCAAGCTTGATATCTCTTTAAGAAAGCAATCTTGCAAAGTTTGAAGTAAGCTGATTAAAGTACTTATCAGTTAGAGTGCAACCTAAATTTCCTTAAATTTGACGAATAAAAGTCCTATAACTCTTGCAAGAAAAATCTATATATCCTGAAAAAGTATACAGGTCGTAAAGCCATCATATCCAATACCTCTACAAAGTTTGAAGCAAATTGACTAAGGGGCTGTCAAGTTAGTGTGCGACCTGTAAAAAATTGACTTAAAATTGATGAATAAAGTCCCACAACTCTTGCAAGAAAAATCTAAATTTCATGAAAAAGTATACAGATCGTGAGGCCATCATACCAAATACCTATACAAAGTTTGAAGCGAATTATCCAAAGGGTTGTCAAAATAGAGCACTACATGTAAAATATTGCCTTTAAATTAACGAATAAAGTCCCATAACTCTTGCAAGAAAAATCCAAATGTCACGAAAAAGTATACAAATTGTGAGGCCATCATACCAAATACCTATACAAAGTTTGAAGTGAATCAGGCAAATGGTTGTCCAGTTAGAGCGTGACATATGAAACGGAAAGACGTACAGACAATCGGTATATCAGTCCGGGGCATCATCAAAATCAGTTATAAATTTTATAACCATTTTCAGTTATTTTCATTTTCAATAAGTAATGGAAAATGGTTATTTTTTAATTTCCTTTGATCTTTAAATCCTGATTGTGGCCATAATAAATTTTTCTCATTTGTGTTGGTATTTTTCTTTGATAAATTAGAATTTCCCTTATAATTTGAAACCATAACATCTGATATGCACCATCAAGAAGATCCTACACAAGTTGGTCAAAGTCAAGCCCCTAAGGGACTTTAAATGCCAATTAAATGTTCATTATCTTATATTAGCAGATCATTGATAATTGGGATGTTTTACTTCATCAACATCTTTTGAAATTTACACAAACCATGTGGTTTTGTTGTTCAAGTTTCTTGAATCAAAGCGTGTTGAAAATTTGACATGATGTAGAAAAAATAACCAAATTCAGTTATTTCTGTACTTTTTGCTAAGGGAGATAATTCAAAATGGAAAAATCTAACCAATAAAGGTTATAAAATTTATAACTGTTTTTGATGATGCCCCTGACTGTATATCATAATAAGTTTATCATCAGACGGGCGTATAAGGGTTGTCAAGATAGAGTGTGACATGTAAAAAATTGCATTTAAATTAACGAATAAAGTCCCACAACTCTTGCAAGAAAATCAAAATTTCAAGAAAAAGTATACAGATCGTGAGGCCATCATACCAAATTTCTATACAAAGTTTGAAGCGAATTAGCAAAAGGGTTGTCAAGATACAGCGGGACATGTAAAAAATTGCCTTTAAATTAACGAATCAAGTCCCATAACTCTAGCAGGAAAAATCAAAATTTAACAAAAAAGTATACAGATCGTGAGGCCTTCATACCAGTCATATACAGACAGATGGACGGACAATCGGACATCAGTATACCATAATATGTCTGTCATTAGACGGCGAATAATAATTATAAAATAGGATCTGACTCCTGTGATAAATAAGTATTTGAACTCACAGTTTTGGTTTTGATATAATGCAGAGATCCCGCAAATAATCTGAGAAACAATCTTATATGTAATAATAATCTATTTTTAGCAACTGTGACCTTGACTTTGGGGTATTGTCTTGGATAATAAGTGCAAGCATGTGACCAAGTTTTGTTTTGATCGGATGCAAGATACTCAAGTTATCATCCGGAAACCAAAATTTTATTGAAATTTTAGTCTATTTTTAGCAACTGTGACCTTGACCTTGAGGGAAACCAACCCAGAAATCAATAGTTTTTTTATCTTTGGTGATAAGTGAGCATCTGACTAAGTTTGGTTTTGATACTCAAGTTATCATCCAGGAACAAAATTAAATTTGAAATTTTTGTCTATTTTTTTAGTAACTTTGGGGGTACCAACCCATAAATCAATAGGGTTGTGTCTTGGGTGATAAGTAAGCATGTGACCATGTTTGGTTTTGATCCGATGCAGAATACTCAAGTTATCATCCGGAAACCAAAATTTATTGAAATGTGACCTTGACCTTGGGGTTACCATTTCGGAAATCAATAGGGTTCTATCTTGGGTGATAAGTAAGCATGTGACCAAGTTTGGTTTTGATCTGATGCAGGATACTCAAGTTATCATTCGGAAACCAAAAAGAATTTATCGGCCTCAAATAAAGACTCTTTAGTAAAATTTTCCAAATGTTGCTAGTCCAAAGGACTATCAACTTAATCATAGAAAGCAGCCAATTAAAGCCTGGCTAAGATTACCTCGTTGCACAACATTGTAACATGTTTACTTCTCACTAAACAGGAATGGACTATAATCTTTATTGCTAAGATTCATTCATGTGTAAAATCAGTATAGACTGCATCCAGAGCATTCATTGCATCCTGCATACTAATATGGTTGATGTTGGACATGTCAGTAAGAGGGAATCGCTACCTTACCAAATTGCTACTTGTGCAACATATAAGTAACAGACAGTATCCAAAGCATGCATTGCAGTTGTCATTACAAAATGCATCATTACATATTAATATGGTTGATGCAGGAAATGATGCGAGTAAGAAAGAATGAACTTGAACCATTTTACCTAACGAAGTCACTCATGCATAAAATGTAGGTCACAGACAGCATCTGAAGCTTGCATTGCAGATGTCATCCAAAAATGCACCTCCATACCAATATGGTTGATCAGGAACCTGTCAGTTAGCGGGAATGGACTTTTTACCATTCTACCTAATCTAAATAAAGTAACTCATGCATATGTTGTAGGTCACAAACAGCATCTGATGCAGTTTTCATCCCAAAATGCATTAAACATATCAAAATGGTTGATGTGGAGCATGCATGTAAGTGGGAATTGACTTAAACCATTCTACCTAACCAAGTCAATCATACTTAAAAAGTAGGTCACAGACAGAATCCAAAGCATACATTGCAGTTGTCAATAAATGCCCATTCATTCCATATTTTTGGGTGGGGCATAAAAATGACTAAGTGATTTCAAAAAAGATGTCTAAATTGGTTTTCACATAAGGTTTAATGTTAAACCATGTTCCCTCCTGGTATCTTGTATGACGTGTACACCTGCCAAATAAAAACATTCTAATGATACACTAAATGTTCTTTGGTACTTGAAAGATCTACGGCTGCAGACTTGCCTACCTCTCTTGGTCAAAAAATAGCAAGTTACTTTCATCAAAAATTGCAATTTGAGATGCAAAATTAAATAGGAAGACACTTTTTATTGCCATAAAATATAATTTTAGCACAAAAACTACCCCTTACATTGAATGGCACAGTATGCAGTCACAAAATACTAACAACAAGAATGCCCTTTACTTAGATGGAAACTTTTTGTCTTAACAATTTTTACATTGTTTATTATTAACAGAAATGCTGATTTTATCTATAATATACAAAACAGCAATGGAAATGTTCTGGAATAACCACAAATTGACAAAATCCTACGGAAATGGTAAATTATAGTAAGAGTGTAAGATAACTCTGAAAATAGTAAGCCTTATGCCAAAACCGTAAGGTAAGGTAAGTCTGTGACTAAAGAGACCTGGTTTAACTGGCTCTTTCTTTTATTATAAATGTCCTGAAAATCAACATATAATGGATAACATACACGTTTAAGTTGGAGATGTACATTATGTACAAGACTTTTAAATGGTTCCATACAAAACAGTGATAAACTTATTTCTATTTTCAATAATAACAGCAGTTATATTGACGATATCCTTACTATTGACAATTCCCAGTTATGTAGATATCATTTAACCAGAAGAACTTAAATTAAATAAAGTTAACAATGACTCAAACTAAAATATACGATAAAAGGGATGATTTTGATTTCACTATTACCAATTTCCCTTTCCTTGACAGTGACATTCCTCTAGCTCCATCCTACCAGGTGTATATTTCTCAACAAGAACAATTTGCACGCATTTGTTCAACTCTTGACAATTTTAATGATTGTAACCTTACTATCACAGCCGAAATTTTACAACAGGGTTACAGACTTCATAAGTTGTTGAATAGATATGAACATTTAATATCTAAATACAAATGTATGGCATTACTCACAAACAGCTTATTACTATGGGCATTTCTAATCTAATTTTTATGAAAATGATGTTGAAAAATGTCAAAAACTGATTAAAGATCCAGAAAAGCTGGGACATAACCTACATTCTTTACGTATTAGGGGATATCGACAAGATACTCTGCTTGCATCCAGAAAATTAGCTTTGAGATCTAGTGACCTGAAAATTGTACACACATACTGGCCTCTCACTGATACTGCTGATGTCTACTGAAATATATGATGATTCTTTACTAAACCCTTCAGCAAGTTTTGAATTTGATTTTTCTTCCGTAGTGCGATAGTGTTTTACCAGCAGACTAGGCGAGCACTCCTTGGCCCATCTTTCAAAATTACGTATTCTCATTTTCTCTCCCTTCAAGATGGTGGTAATGGAGTAAGTAGTCTACCTGTATTTGGTTTTATTCATATGTTTATTATACTATAGGGAAACGGGACAGATAAAGGGGAGGTTTGGGTACCCATAAACCGGTTTATGGTTTATGGTTTATTTTTCTTACTGGTCTCTTCCTTTGATCGATTCAGACTTTTGTTGTCTCTTTTATTTAACCCTATGTCTACTGCTGGCTTTTGCTAGTGCCGGCTGTCCCGAGTTCCTATCATTATTTACGTTTGTCCTTTGTCATGTTTGTGTTTTTCCTGTGTAGTTCCTTAGCAGATTGTGGCATGTGACTGTAATTTTCAGCCATTCTAGATGTTTCCTGTTATCCTTTTGTTACAATTATTATTTATTGAGATATTGTTCATAGTGAAAATATGAAATATATGTTAATTCCAAATATTCTGTCAAACATTTTATCAAATAAAATAGATTTAATGTACTAAGGGAAGCTACTCTATTCTATTTAATCCAAAAAAATTCATATCACAAATTCTTTCATCTGGAAAACAACAATTTTGAAAATCAATTGGCATGCTGAATAATTTATGTTTATTTAAGGGTTGTCATAAAAAAAAAAAACTCTTTGTTAGTGTTTGTGGAACATAAACTCTGTGTTAAGTAAATATAATAAAATGTGAAAATACTACTGATGAAGAAAGAAATAACTAATTGTGCTTAACAACAGAAATATGTACACTCATATTAAATTGGACATATCAATGTTTTATGCGTAACTGCCGTAAGGTACATAAAACAGGTTCAG